>CM027083.1:26230048-26448512 GCA_015343265.1 Pao palembangensis | reverse complement strand
TTTTTCCCGGCAGCTGTCTGTACCAGTACATCTGGAAATAGCCAGCATCCTTCGTGTGGCTGCAGTCAATGGTTGCGTTGTCACCCTTTTCTTTCCACAGGATGGGAGTTTGGGTAACATCACTTCCATCAACTAGACCTGTTAGCAAACATCAGCTGAAGTTATTTGAGTCATCAAAGCATCAACTCTGCTGTTATTACTCTTCTCATACTTGCACCTTTTTTCCACAGCAGAAAGACAAGCAAGTGGATGAGACCTTGTTCAGTCTCCATGTTCTGCAGCACCTTCGACAGGACTGGCAGAGGAGTCAGACAGACAGGTGGGTTTGTCCTCCACACGTGCTTGACTATCGTGCTTCTGGGAGAATGTGTGGTTGGTAACCTTTGTGACGAGTGTTGATATTTCATTGTGATATGTGAGTGAAAACACGGTGATGGAGGTCCCCCTAGTGTTTACACTCCACATACCACATTAAACATTTCAGTGATGAAATTAGTAAACAATAGAACATTTTCTAATATTGAGAAAATGTTAGCTTTCATTTAACTATAACAAATGTATGTGTTGATTAATTCTGACACAGTAAATGCAATTTATTTAATGTTGTAACAGGATGCACTTCTCAGAGATTACATTGATTAGATGAATATGCTCAAATGTTGTTTTACTGTATAATGGATACATAGATACTTCATTAATCTCCAAGAGAAATTAACATCGGAATATGGATGGAGGGTGTGTGTGCAGGTTGGACTGTAAGATTGTGGTGAGGTGTGCTGTAGGTGTGACAGAGGAGTTTTGAGTGGAGGTGGGACTGCATCAGGGATCAGTTCTGAGCCCCTTCTTGTTCGTTATGGCGATGGACAGGCTGACAGGCAAGGTTAGACAGGAATCTCCATAGACTATGATGTTTACAGATGACATTGTGATATGTAGTGAGAGCAGGGAACAGGTGGAGGAGAAGCTTGAGGGGTGGAGGTTTACTCTGGAACGGAGAGGAATGAAGGTTAGCCGCAGCAAGACGGAGTACATGTGTGTGAATGAGAGGGACCCAAGTGGAAGAGTGAGGTTACAGGGAGAAGAGATAAAGAAGGTGGAGGATTTTAAGTACTTAGGGTCAACAGTCCAGAGCAAAGGAGAGTGTGGAAAAAAGGTGAAAAAGCGCATGCAGGCAGGCTGGAACGGGTGGAGCCACGTGTCAGGTGTGATGTGTGATAGAAGAGTTTCAGCTAAAATGAAGGGAAAGGTGTACAAAACTGTGGTGAGACCAGCGATGTTGTTTGGTCCAGAGACAGCGCCACTGAGGAAAAGACAGGAGGCAGAGCTGGAGGTAGCAGAGATGAAGATGCTGAGGTTCTCTTTGGGAGTGACCAGGATGGGCAGGATCAGGATCAGGAATGAGGACATCAGAGGGACAGCACATGTTAGAGGTTTTGGAGATAAAGTCAGAGAGGCCAGACTGAGATGGTTGGGAGATGTCCAGAGGAGAGAGAGTGAATATATTGGTAGAAGGATGCTGAGTTTTGAACTGCTAGGCAGGAGGCCTAGAGGAAGACCAAAGAGGAGGTTTATGGATGTAGTGAAAGAGCACATGACGGTAGTTGGTGTGAGAGAGGAGGATGCAGAAGACAGGGTTAGATGGAGGCAACTGATTCGCTGTGGCGACCCCTGAAGGGAAAAGCCGAAAGGAAAAGAAGAAGCTGAAAATAAATGCTGTTTGTGTGAAGCCATTGTCCAGCAGGGGGCAGTGGTTTCATTCATGACAGACATTTGACATGTTCAATTTTTGTCACTAATCTTATAGCTGATTTATAAATGTGTTACATCAGAGATGTGTTTAGATCACTGTTGTTTATCTATTGTTTCATTCATTACCATACTCATAACTAAAATTGGGGCCGCTCAGATGACATGATTTGGCAGGTATCAGCTGATCTCCTGCCTTCTCTTTCCTCAGGTTGCTGAGGAAATATTTATGAGATATTTATTCACAGAGTTGTGGTTTGTTTTAACAGTCATCTTAGAAAGGTACACAGTGCAGCAATATGTGAGATTTCACAGACCAACAAAACACAGTAAGGCTGCTGTCTCACCCACAAGAACTCGTGGTTCATGAAGATTCCTTTGGGATTTGCATAATACAAAGTAGCATCCCGTATGCAGATCTGATTAAACAAATCTTAAAATAAATAAATAATTTTTTATTGTTTATGTAAATATGTCTGAAATGATGGAGCTTCTGAAAATGGTTTTTACTGAGCATGAGTACCTGTCATGTTCAAAAATTTATTTGTTTTGCAGAAGTATATCTGGTGATATTTGGTAAAACACTGATATAGGTTTAGTTAAGCGACCCGTTTGATTCAGGTTGCTCAGGGAAACGTGTTGAATCCAGTCTTATCATGCAAAGGAATTCCCTCTGCTCCTCGGAATTCCTCTGCGATCTCGTCAAAGGTGCGACCTTTTGTCTCGGGCAGGCGAACCCAGGTGAAGGCGAAGGCAGACAGAGCTGCAGTCATGAAGAGGAGGTAAACATATGTGCCACAGATTTTCTGTGTGGACAACAGAAACATGTAATTTGAAGGATTTCTGCTCAGTTGAACCAGGAAGGAGACAGAGAACTCTCAAATGCAACCGAAAGCTTAGAAAGCAACGCAGAACTACAAACCCACCAGCAATGGAGGGAAGAGCAGTGCCAGAACAAACTTCCCTCCCCAGTTGAGCATGCTTGTGAAGGCCATGGCCATAGGTCTGCCAGGCTGGTCAAACAGTTCAGCAGCGATGAACCAGGAGATTGGCCCAGGGCCCAGCTCGTAGGCTGAAATCAGGCATAAAACCAGCAGGACCTGGAGGCTGCGCAGCTCTGGAACCAGGTGCTGCAGGTGAGAGAGGCATGATCATCAGCCGTGCTTGTGAGAAGATTGTTTTTCGTAACTAAGCAAATCTGCTGGGCTCTGTTTTAGTGTTTTGACATCTTCTGCTGGACCAACTTACCAGGACAGAATCGACTGTGGTCAGGAGTAAATTGCACATTGCTATAGAGATGAAACCAGCGAGGAGCAGCCGCCTCCTTCCCGCCCGCTCCATCAAGAAGAACTAGAACAACAGAAAATGACTATGGAAGTTCTTAACAATGTCACACACCCTACATTATCATAATATAATAAATAGGATAAATATTTTTGATGGCTAAAATTGGCCCTATCTTTTGCACTCACTGCAACTAAAGTGAAGGCCACATTGGCAGCCCCCACACCCAGGGTCAGGTATTTGGCTTCATTAAACTTGGCCTGAAACATTCTGGTTGAATAATTGATGATCTGGAAAAAAACAACAACTTTTGTTTTTGCTTTTGTGGCAGAAATAAGAAGGCCTTTACAAAGACGAATTTAAAGCAGACTAACAGCGTTGAATCCAGACAGCTGGCTGCCCAGGTTGATGACCAGGACTATGATGATTGGCTGTTTGTAGCGAGACTTCTGGAAGAAATCATGGATGTTGACCCTGGTCAGAGTGTGGGCCGCCTCTTCTTTCATCTCTTCCAGCTCAGCAAACACCTTTTCTGTGTCACCCCTCAGTCTCTGCAGCGCTGCGGAGTAGGAACATCACCTTGAAGTAGCTTCAGTGACTCTGGAAAGTCATCCACAAATCTGCAAGCTGATATTATATCAGGAGAATCTTGGGAGAGACCCACCAGCCTCTGCTTTGCTCTCTTCTGCCTTGTTGATGAGCAGGTAACGTGGGCTCTCGGGGCAGAAAGGCAGGACCAGGTACTGTGTCAGGGCTGGGATGAGGGACAGGGACAGCATCAAAGCCCAGTAACGCTCTGTTCCCAGCACCGTTTCCAGACCAGCAACCTGCAGCAAACAGAAAAAGCTGAGTTTGATAGGCTGCAGACCATCATCATCTGAGGATTTTACTTTCTCAGAACCGATGTTTACATTTCTTCTCTAATGGAGGACATTGGGGAGTACTGGGACAGTTAAACACTCACCATTCCCACAAGGATGCCTGTGGCGCTGGAGACTTGGTTGAGTGTAGCAAAGGCCCCTCTCAGGTTGGTGGGGGAAACTTCCAGGATGTAGAGGGGATTCAGGCTCATCACCAGGCCACAGAAGACACCGAAAAACAACCGGCCCAGGATGAGGATCTCAAAGGATTGACTGATTTTGGAGGCTGACATCAAACATGCTCCCAAAACAGAGAGACAGTTCACTATGAGGATGGAGGTTCTTCTGCAGAAGTTGGAAGGACATTAACAAGAAGAGTTTATAATAACACCGATTGTAAAATGAGATGTTTTTTTTGTTGTTTTTTTTTTTTTTTAACCTTCCATAAGAATCTGCCAGATATTTAACTCCTAGAGATCCTATTAACGCTCCAAAGTCTTTAATACTGACAGACAGTGACCACAGGAGAGTCAGGCTGTGATCTGGCATCGATTGGTTGTGCCTGGATCTCCAGGTGTGGTTAAAAAACTCCTCAATGACCTTAAAGTGTGGAGAAACAAAAGACAGTCAGACCAGTTGGATACAAAATGCATGAGCCATGTTTGTAGATGCTGCTAAATCCAGATACAACATTTAGTGCTTCCACTAGTGTAGTGTCCACCGATCCTGGAGGCTACATATATATTTGCTTTAATGTCATAATGGTTGGTTTTCCAGCGTCTCAGCCTGTATGATATTTCTTCAGGTCAAGTTACGCTGCAGAAATAATCTACCTTTAAGTTTGAGTTTCCCTTAATTCTCCTAGCAGAGGGGGGTTTATGAAGGGCCAGACTGTGGTGTGTTTGGATACGTGTACGATGGACAGATGAACATATGTTGCATTTATGCCCTCAGGTCTCTCCAGTCCGGCTCACCCTGGCTGGAGCATTGATGTTGCCGGTGTGGTATCCGATCTGCAGGGAGCCGAGCACGGCCGCCAGAATGGAGGTCACGAGCGTGGCTGTCAGATGGTTCTGTAACGGTGTAAGTAAGTGTATATTTAATCTGGGAAGCTACCTTGATGTGTTGAATTTAAGATGATTTTAAACTCATTTTCGTGCTTCCAAAGTTCTCCAAATACAAACCAGCCTGTCACCTTTTTTAAAGGTCACAGTTGGCAGGAACTACAGTATTTTCACACATTTGTAAGAAATATAATTATGGAAGGTCAGTGTCATTGCTACTTCTGTCAGACTGTTCAGAAGAAAAAAGCAGCACAGAATAATTTAAAAATCCAAACCTTGGAAGGTGCCATTTTTAGGATTGAAATACTTCAGGATGCTGCTGCATTTGTCCTTTGACTTTCTCTGCTGTAAAAATCCTAGATTATTACAGAATTTATAGGCACATTATTTAATCCAAAAATAAATCGATCAAAGTAGCTGTTATTCTATTTTTTAAACCACTTACCTACTGTAAAATGTGAAGTTTCCCCTTATCTAGAACCAGAAAGGGTCACCATATAAAAAAAAAATACAAGTAGTTTTCACCATTTGGCGCATAAACATTAACATACAAAATTTTCTGGATAGAATTAACCCTTATATCAGATTATGAATGCAAATATTGAAACTTAAAGTTGTTCTCCCTCAGAAAAATCTGACACATGTACAAACGTATTTTTATGTTGGTCAAAAGTTCTACCAAAAGTTCAATGTGTAAAAATCTGTAGTTCAAAATCTCACCACTCTTCCGGAGGTGATCCGTACTTCATCCCGTTTCAGATATGACTGTGTAAACTTTCTCAAGTACACAGTCCGCTTTTGGAAAATGTACTTATACACACACACACACACACACATCCCTACTGTATACATGACTGGTGTCCAGTGCTAAAGTCACACCCAGCTGGTGAATTTGGGCCAGTCCTGACAGAATGGTTGTATAGAACATCTCTGGTTGTCATGGATCAGCTGATCCATGTCCAGAGCTCTAACTGATCAAGGATCAGATCTTGTCTTCTACCTTAATCTCTCTTTTTCTTTTTAAAATAACCTTTATCATGGAGGCCCAATACTGTTGCTATGTGACAGTTTAAAGTGTTTACTGGGTGGTACGCAGTGGACCTTTCACGCAGGAAACGATTCTACTGTACATAAAGTTTAAAGTCAGTTTCTGAACAAAAGTTTGTGTTTCAGAGTGCACTGAAAAAGGAAGGAACTGTTAGCGTTAGGGGGTGCAATACATGGTCCACCTGCAAGCTGTGTTCCTGCAGCTGAGTCTTCAATCAGCCTGTGGATACGCCTGTCTGGCTCATGACCTCTGAACCCTGAGCCCTGGCCTCCTGGCAGGGAACTTTCTGACCCTGTGCAGGTGCTGCGGCAGGCAGAGGGGCATCAGGCACAAATGATGAGCAGTTAGTACCCTCATCCCTCCAGCGCTAATGTTTAGCCATTGCACAAGCTAATAGTCCTCCCTAATTACCTCTAATGGTGTTTTTGACCCGTTTTTAAATGTTTCAATGCACACAAAGGAGAACAAACTGCTCCAAATTAGGTATCACTACCAAAACATGTTTGGAATACAAAATAATAGGTTTTGTAATGCAGATAAACCATTTTAGTAAAGAAACTAACAGATATATACTGTAAACAGCACTGGTGCTTCCCACACAAATCCCTAAATTTCAGACCTCACCTAGGAAATTGTTCCACGCCACTCAACACAGGAGAAAACACACACGCACATACATCCCTGAGCAGCTGCGTCATTAGAAATTTCTTTTGAACTTCACACTGGAAGTCAAATGCCACATGTGTCTGTGCAAGACAGATGTACTGCAGCTGCCTTTGGGCTTCAGTTTCATCTGCTATACAAGCCGCTTTCTCCGTCATTCCCAACCCACCCCCACGTCCAGCAGCCTCGCCCCGCAGCACTCCACCTCCCATCATGCACCAACCTCCGCTCCTTTGAAGTGTCATCACTAAATGAGAGTATCTTACACACATGCACACACACAATATTTAATAATCACATTCAGATGATGTCATGTCAACTTTTTCTCAAATGTTTATTCTCTGGTTATGGAATTCACTTGGGGTGTGAGTGTAAATTAAATGAGCATTTATGAAGCTAAGAAATCAGTGAAACTTTGGTTTTGTAGATTTTAAGAACTAAGTCAACATGTCAGAATCCTCCTACAGTAATTTGAATTTTGCCTATTTAAGCCAAAAGCTTTTTTACCTCTTGTAGCTCTACTGCGTCAGATAATTGTTGGCTTTATCTGAGATTCTGCTGGCCCGAAAGCCAAAATCAACCCTTAACCGTACTCAAAGCTGAGCAGACTGACGCATTTCTTCTGTTCTGCGCACCTTTTTCTGATTATAGCCGCTTCAAATTTAGCCTGAATTCCCATGGGAGAAAACACGATTACATGCGTGTCTGAGAAAAGCGATACAGCCCTGGCGTAAACTGCCTTTTCCCTGTGTATTGTTGTGGCGAAGCGGGCACTTTTATCTCGAAGCTCTATAATTGTCGTTGAGTCTTGGATGTCCAGTATGCTGTGTGGTTTAATGGTTCACTCTGAATCCTGGACAGTTTTATTGCTCAGCAAAACCGCTGCATGTCAAACCACATCATTTGCATCGGCTGCTTTCACCCAAAGGCAACACGGAGTCTACGGGTTTTTTTGTTTGCCAGAAGATCAGTTTTCGCCAGTGCTGAATGAGAAACACTATCAGGACATTTCAAAATCTTCTGGAGGCTTTTGAGCTGGAAAATGGCCAGCCTGGGCTTCATTCTGTCAGGCTGATGGTCATCTGTGAGCCCCCTAAACATCCCCCATTGTGATTAACAATGATTACCAGCCTGCTAGGTTGTTTTAGCGCGCTCATGTGATCTGCAGCGTCTGGAAGCACTTCAGCAGACACACGAGCTCAGTGTTCAAGCCTGGACCGAAACAGACGGCCTGCACAGCTGTCCAGGACTGGATACCCTTTTCTCATGTCCAGTTCAGATTAGACCAGATTGAGCGGCTGATTGCAGCAGATTAAGCACCTGTAGATGCAACAACTGACAGAGAAACACAAGTTTAAATAGCCAAAAGGTCCCAACACAGATAAAATACACAAGCCTTTTGTCTCCCATTCATGCACAGCTGCAGTGAATCTGAGATTTTGTTACTTTATGTCGTATCTTAATGCTGTCTTGTTCCCGTTAATGCCCTGGTGGTCTTTTATTATACTTACTTCACTGCACAAATATTTGATGTTTCTACGTGTTTGAGAGCAGCAGTGAAAACATCTAACAAATGTTTGCATGCACACGGTGTGCTCTTATATTGCCAAAGTCTCAAATGTTTATTTTGGGACCTGGCATTTGAAAGTGCCGCATGTAGTTTCCAATAACGCGGATAAATGAGAAGGTGATCGCTGAAATGAGCTGGTGTTACATTTCATTCTGAGCTTAACATCTTATTTATATTACTTTCCATTTTTCTTCATATGAGACTCATTAACCAGTGTATCATAACCATTTAAAGTACATGTGGAATCTGAGGGCCACAGGACAGGCAGTGGATTATGGGATATGTAGCTCTTTCGTTAGTGCCAGTGCTCAGGTACATCTCTGGATTTCTTAACAACAACTGTTTATTAATATTATTTTGTTAGCACAAACTTTATTAAAAAAGTAGAAAATTTCAGAATACATACAACATAATGTTCTTGCAAAGGTTTTGGGTTGTAACTTGACTTTCCCCAACACGTGTATGTCCTAAACAAATACCAGACAACAAAGTTTTGACATTTTTTCCCACAAAAACTGATGCTGAAGACAAAAGTGTTAATGTATCTAGAAAGTTCTGTACAGTGCAAGGGGAGTCATACAGCTAATAATGTGCTGATAAATTAGACTTTGTGGTCACAGTTTAATGCAATACATGCTGTTAACTTAATATTGCATGCTCACATGCGACATTCTTTTAAACTGGCCTCTGCTGTCTGGTTTGTGTCTGTCTAAAAGCTCCTCTTCAGTGAGTTACCGCCCTCTTTTGTGCTATATGCATGGGGAATATGTAAGTTGGTAAAATAGTCCAAAAACGTGTTAGTGCCAGTTGTTTTTATCTTTGAACTGCAATAAACTCAGGGAGAAATGTCTTAACATACATGCATTCCAGTGATGAGTCTTTTTACAGTTATTTTCTCTTTCTTACCTAGTCCTTTTCAGTCACTTCAAGAAGAAAATAAATGCACAAAAAACAATTAAAATGTCAAACGTAGGGAGGAGAAAGTGCAAATATTTTGGCGCCACTTCATTTTGATTTTTTTTTTTAAGTCAGGATCTTCTCAATTTTTCTACTCCATCTTCTCTTTCCTGTCAGCAAGCGTACAGATGCGGTTTCTCTGCGCCCTCTGCTCTCGCTTCAGCTTCGGGAGCTTTCCCTTCTCACACCAGACGACCTACTGTAACAGAAGAATAATTTAGTGTTTAATGAGTAAAACATCTTTGTAAAACCAGTAGCCACAAATTTATTTTGCTTTGCAGTTCCTGACATCAGCCACCAGACGGCAGCAACTATTCGTAATTCTATATACATTTTACCCACTGACGAATGTTGGGGGGGGAAACAAACGTACAAAAAGGCCTAATTGAGGTGATGTAGTTATCCGCTTCATCTTGCATTTAAGTCCCAGAGTATTTTCTTTTATTCTTTCATATTTCTAGGTAGCATAGCTTAAACGCTATAGGAAATGGTTTGCCTCAGTCGGTCAGTTTTAAACAGCATCATTATTCACTTGTGCTTTCAGCACAGCAATGATAATTTGTTATAGACTTACACTTGGGTAAGAATTAATGCTTTCTGGAAGTTTATTATTTGGGGGAACATGAACGTTGTCACCTTCTAGTCCTCGATTATCAAATAACTTATCATGCACACTGCACTGTTTGGAATTGTTATCTGATAACGTAAAACTTAAAATCAGAATATATGCTATTTAGCTTTTTTTTGTTACATGAAAACACATACATTTTTCTAATGGCACCTTTTAAACATGACACAGTCTAGAGCATCATTTGACCTCTTTTCAGTGAATTCTTGCCCTGCCTCATTAGCACAGATGGTCTGTGTTGTAAGTAGCTCTGATGAATCAGCTTTGCAATTACAAGGCTCCAGAGCTGTGAATGTTCTTCCGCCCCAGTCTCCGGGGCCACTGTCTGTGCCATTAACAACACAAAGCTTCCCTGGCCTCTCCCTGGACACCTTGGCCCCTCTCGTGATAAAGACCTGTAAGCAGATCCTGTCTAGCTGTCCTCATGTGGGGCTAGCTTGGCTCAAGTGCTGGGAATCTTGTAGACTTGGCTAAGGAGAGGGATACAGCTTAGCGTCCCGTATAATGCACCTTTTTTGGATTTAAATCATGACTAACACAGGTGGTGACGGTGAGCATAGCAAAGTTTACCTATCACAGCTCTCTCGCCCGCTCTGTTTACCTTTAACGCCGCAAAGAGTGTTGAGTCACGCTAATTAAAACGCAAGTGTTGTGGAGTAATTGCTGTTGGCTCGGGGAGGACAGGACAGGACTCTGGGCGCTCTAATGGCCACATCGCCTCCGTGCCAGGCCTGCCTCATAATGCCTTTCTTTCATTCCTGCCTAATGACGGGCACAAGTGGGAGAAACCAGGGAGGATGAGACATAAACCGGCTGACAGGGCCACAAAATACGCCTGTTCATGGTCAGGCCTCACCTGCAGGATTTATGACATCTTCCACAGGTGAAATCAGCCTCTAAACTTTCATTTTGTAATTACAGCTATACTTCTTGTGTAATTACAAATATCGCGTACCATCACTATAGAAACTTACCAGTAAAAGTTGGGAATTGTGTGGGATTATGTTCGCACATGATTCTCCCGCATTAATAATGTACCTTTAGCAAATCGGAACACAATTAGGACAACATGGAAAGGAACTAACGGTGCTATGTGAGTTCCAGCTGATCCAGTGTTTCTGCAGTGAAACAGCATGTCCTTTATTTTACCTCCACAGTCACAGTGCAACGGTAATTTATGGCAGCGCGTATTCCATCCAAAGTAAAAATTTGTTAAAGCGCTCTCAATAACTCAGAAATAAAAATGATGGCGCATGCCAATGTTTGGTGTGTTCTGGACCGTGAATGCACACCTACATGTGTTTGTACTTATCCAGGCTTGTGTTTATGTGTTTCTAAATTAAATTAAGATTTTCTAGCAGAGCATAATGAACAAAGTTGCCAAAGCCAACTGAAACGAGTTTGGCAGTCAAACGTGTAACCTTTTTCCTCATCACGGTGAGCGAGACATGAAGCAGGGGCCACCTGAACCGCTGCAGCAGGCCTGTCAATCATCAGTGTCTGGATTTAAGAGCTTGAGAGTACAGTGGTCTGGGCTTCTGGTTTTTCATCTCTTCAGGCGATAAATGTCACCACATATAGGACGTTGTTCACGGTGTGGCTATTGAAGCCAACAAAACAACAACCAAAAAACGAGAAACAAACAAAAAACGAGATACTGTAAATGCATCAAACTAATCTCCATCCATTCAAAGCTGCAGCAGAGCATGATGGAGCTTTATGTGTGACAAAGGCAGATTGGCATAATATCCAGATCCAAACCATTTCAGAACGCCTGGCAGGCCTGTGCTGTTTTTACAGGCTTTCTCTTTCTTTCTCTCTTTAAATACTCCTCTCTTGCAGTCATCAACACTAGTAAAGAGCCTTTGAGTGGCAGCGTAAGGAGCTGGGGCCATTTGTCTGCGTCTCTATGGGATGAAGATGATATTCAGCGACTAACATGAAAAATAAAACCTCCCCAAGTCTTCGCTGCACACAGTGGGGGCTGTTTATCCTGGCGGCTGTGCCAGGGTCCAAGGGGCCTGACGTGATGGCCGTTTTGAGCCACCGCGGGGGCAGCTCCAGCATAAATGCATGACCTCAGTGCTGTGTGCCACTGAAAAGGCCCAGTGGACAGTCAGCAGGACCAGTCGGACCAATAATAAGTAAAAGGGGATCGATTGAAAGATGGGAAAGACTGAAGTCTTTATATGTTTTTGTTGTAGCAGTCAGGCCGTCAGTAAAGGAGGATAATATTTCAGGGTACTTGTCAGTTATGCTGAGTAACTGCTTATTTTAAGTGTTTTTCAGATTTAGGCAAAGCAAAAACAATACAGATTACAAAGATTACTATTCAGCGAAATCTAGCAACCATTTTCAGCACCAGCGCTCAGTCATTTCCTTTTCATTGTGTTATCGTACTTACTGCATCGTTCAAGTGTCCATGTTAATGGGTTACACAGAAAGCCGTCTAAATTACTCAAAGCCAGAGTTAGTGAAAGCGTATTAGTTTGCCTTACTGAACAATTTTGTCGCTTGCCTTGTCCCGTGGTTTCCACTTGTTGTTGAGCTTCCTGCAAAATGAGAGAAAATAAGAATACACAACTGTTGGCTTATTTACCTAAAAAATATAGAATATTTACAATAGTCTTTTGACCTAGGAAGGAACAAAATGCTGCTGTTTTGTGACCCAATCTAGCAGTGTTTTGGCATTATTTAGGTTGGTAATGGATAATGTTTCTGTTCTATTTTCCAGCCCACCGTTAATATGATCCACTAATACAGGAGTTTACATATATTTAGCAGTGCCTACTTGTTGACCAGTGCAGCTGGATATCCTCTTACCCTCCTTGCTGACACCCAGGCAGCCTTTCAGCTCCTGCAGAGAAATGGCCCTGTCCTTATTCAGGTCACAGTAGTCGGTGAACTTGCGGGCACATTTCTTGGGTTTGGCTTTCTTCTTCAGGTATCTCTTAAATGGCTTGAGTTCCTTCTTGTTTATGTCATCGCTGCCATTGTTATCCAGCTGGGCAAAGTACCAGTGCACCACTCTTTCCTCCAAAGTGTGACTGGGATCAGGTTCAACAAACCTGAGGAGAGTTAGACAAACACACATGTATGAAAGCTCAGATACTTTCGTACGACAGTGAGCTCAGAAAATATGTAAACTGTTTAAAAATAAATCCAGGTTCAGAGATACAACAGAAAAAACCCATGCACATTCCCCTCCTTTCTTACATTTTAAGCTAAGATCATGTGTAAAGTACACAATGGCATCATTAAATTAAATGAGAACAAATTGGAAAAATAGATAAGTGTGTGGATATATCAGGTAGATTTAAGTAAGAACTGCATTATTTATCTTATTTATCTTTGGAAAATAATAGATTTTTAAAAGAAGATTAATGATCAAATAAATAATGATATGGTGCTTATTAATATAGCTTGTTTTAAAATAATATTTTAAGGTGCTTAATGCTAAAATTGTTAAAGCAATTTTCTGTGCAGGATCAGCTGTAGGACCGTGCCCAGTACTTTTGTGACTTTACTTACCTCCCACCACCGGAGGGGGCCGGTGAGTTTATAGCGTGCACCATGTCTGTGGTGAGTGCATCTAACAAGCTTGTAATGAATTCCAGTTTCTTCCCTTCTGGGCAGCCTGGCAAAAATCGGAAACAAAAGTACTCCAAAATTAGCTCCTACAACTGATTTAGTTCTTCAGAAAAGTGATACTAACCTGTTTCTATCGTTTCTTTCAGTATTTACTTGGTAACCGTTAAGTGTTTTAACTTAACACAGGTTTGTTGGTGAAGGTGGAACAGAGGTGTGCGTTTGAGAGCGAGTTTTGTTGCGCAGTGCAGACCTGTTAACTTTTATGATACAATTCAAAACACCTTGGGTAGCCCTTTCTAATTGCCCAGATGTTTGGTTTTAATAGGACGCTGAACCGGTGCAAATTTTTCCCCTCCTAATTGTGTCTCTTAAAGGGAAACTTTAAGCACAGCTGCATAGTTAACTAATCTTCCCTTTCTTTTTTAAGTCACTCAAACCGCCGCCCGGATCTCCGAGTGTTTTCGGCCTCATTGTTCTTGTCTTTGGTGGAGATCTCCGACAGGTGGTCTGCTGCAAACCAGGTGAAGCTAATTAGGATTTCTTGTGAAAAGCTAAACTTGGAGAGGAACTACCTTGCTGGGCCTTAATCCATGTGTTAAATTGAAGGGTACGAAGCAGCACCGTGATGTTCTGAGCCGCCGACTTGGGAAAACATCAGTCAGTTCTGAATGGGTTCCGGACCATTACAACTATGAAACTCTGAAATCAAAATTGTTTGCAAACTGCAACATGCTTTGTGCAGAAAACAGTGATGGACTTTAAATGGAATTTAAAGAATGTGATGGGAAGTGAAGATAAAACTAAACAGAACAAAACGTGCACTTACAATCCACCAACTATGAAAGAGCACACATTAAAATTAGCAGTACGATTTTATCCATTCTGTATTGAGAATGTAATACTGTGCTTTTTTAAAGGTTAATACCTCAACAGTATATAAATTATCCACCAGCCTCACCACCCCACAATCCTCACACCTTCCATAAAATGTGCTGCACATCTGCTGCACAGTCAGGAGTCCTCCTCGACTCTGTAAACTCACCAGATGGGGAGTTAAATAAGAGTTACAATGAAGCCTTAAATGATGGGGAAACAGAGGTAGCGAAAGTAAGTGAGCAGTAACGTGGGCAGCTGAGGTTGTGACCTTCGTTTGGCGGAGTCTCTGATCTTTGCTGCTAGCAAATCCAACACGACAAGCTGCGTTTTGGTCTTATTTTAAAATCAAATCCTTCAATCTGGTCATTTAACATCAAACCGATGAAATGTTCAACGCAGTTGAGCATGATAAATCGCTTGTTGTCATCTGTTGTTCATTCTTCTGTTTTATGTCTGCGAGGGAACGTGAGTATGTTCGGATAGTCACGTTGATGTGGTTAACAGGCCCCATTCAGGGCTTACACGTCTACTCTGTAGTGTGGAAACGAGGCCTGGATGCTATCAGCCATTACGGTTATATTGGCAGGTCTGTTTAGCCCTGCATTTTGTTTGATTAGGAAATATTTAAACTCCAGCAGTCATTTTCCAAGATAAAGGTAGTGGAGTCTTTAGGTAAGGTATGATAAATCCATCCCTGAACTTTGTCATGAACTGCAGGGAAAAGTTAAAGTTGATACAACCTGGCAGTTCTCGACCTTGGAAGGGGTCTTCTACGTCTGAGACCCGAGAACGTGCAGCACTGTCACACTCTGGCGTCTGGTACCTGTTACAGCAGAGAGGACGGCAGGAACGGAATCACCAATTGGAAAGAAAAGCGAAGAAGTGTGTGGTAGCAATGTGTCAAAAATGAGGACTGAATGAGAACGATGTGTTTCGCTTGGATAGCCATGGGGAAGAATACGAAAATCAAAGCCTGGAACCTGATGTGGAAACGCTCAACAAAACATAAACCCTAACAAAAACCAAACATAGCCCGAAACTGAAGACTTGCTCACCAAAACAATAAACACCACAGATGATCTTCCAGTTTTCCTTTGGGCCTCTGGAACTTTCTGTGGGGAGACGTGTTGTGCATACAGGACAAATATCCTTATCTCTGCTGGGACAGCGAAATCTCTGCTGTGGCCTTTTAACTACAACCTGCTGCTCTTTGGTTTTATCTGTTTTATTCCCTTGATCCTCACGGTGAAATATTATCAGTACCTAAACTCTTAATGCGAAATTTGTTTTGACGTGCGCACAGATTTTTTTTTTTTTTTTCTCATGGACATTACACCGACATTATTCACAGCGTGACTCGTTTTCTCCTGGCTTTTGTATCGGTGGTTGTTGAATCAGATGGAAACAGAGCATGTGTGTCTCATTTACCATCTTTTCTCCCTCTGGTAGAAGCTCGATTTCGGGCTTGTTTTTCACTGATCCAAAGAAGAAACCGAGGAGTGAGAAGTCATTGATTTATGGTTGTCAGTTCTTAAAGAAACAGAGAGGATGTGACCAGGTCATAGTTAGTGTTATACTAGTAATTCTAACTCTGGTGCCTTCCCACGGATTTGAAACCAAAATCCTCACCACTTCTTGTTTAGAGGAATAATTGTTTCCTTTTAGGAACAAAAGCAACTCCTTTTTTTACTCATGTGTCCTGAAATTCAAACTGTAATATGAATAAATGTTATAAAAACCTCTACACAACCCTAACATGAGCCGCCAGCGTTATTCTTTTTTGCTGTTAGCTCACCTGCATCTCTCTGACATGTGACCTTTGCAAAAAATCCACTGTGCCTTCATCATTTCCCTGAAAGCAATATAAACAGCAGCAACTGCACCAAAAACAAATAGTATTCCCTCAAGGACCTGAGACTAATTGTTCTGCAAAGTGAACAGCTTGAACCCAGAACAAAGAAAGATTGACGGCCACTTCAGTGGATCACATTTGCCGGGAGTTTAGCTGCAGGTGTTGACGGTGCCGCATCAGGAGGAACCTTTTCCCACCCCGTTATCCACTGTACATCAGGGATTTCCACCAACACTGATGCTAATTTGCCTCATCCCAACTGTCTTATTTCCATGGGTTTGATAAAAGATTTGATAAAATCTCTTCTCTCACATAAACAGGTTACCTGGTGGAGGTTCCAGGAATGGGCCGTCCTGTGTCAACCAGAACACACCAGCAGTAGCCCGTGGACTGGTGGCACTGGACTGCTTTATAAAGTCCTCCGGGTCCACAGTCAGGGATGAAGATGGCCTGTCGAGGATGCAGCCGAGCTTCATCCAGCGCGCTCTGTCGCTCCTGGTCACAAGAGGGAACTTTCTCTAAAACCGTGAGAAACACACTCAATACAAAGGCAACGCTTATTTCACCACAAACACACACCAACAACCATCTCTGTGTCATTACACGGCCCTTTATCCCGTGATCCAGCAGGACGGTTTGAGCCATGTTTAGTCAGCAGTCGTTTATAGCTATACTCAGCAAAATTCACACTTGTCCCGCAACACCTCTGCTATTTTTCCAGCTGACGGCACTAATCATGAGATTTAAGAACTCCGCCAGGACAGTTTCACCACTCTGGAACTGTGACATGAACGGCAGAGTTTAGAAATGATGACAGAAACGCCAATGTTTGCTCTATAACCAGTATTATTCAGAGTCTGTCTGTTTTTCAAATAGAAATATATTAGTGTAGACATAACATAATATTGCTGAGTAATATTGAAGGATCGTATTTCACAAAGTGTGGTCTAAAGAAGATGTTTCTCATCCTTTATGGTGAATGTTAGAATGGGAGATGACAGCAGACCGGCGGCCAGGCCCGCGAGTGTTGGAGCTGTCCGTGTTTCAGAGTTACAGCTGCCCCCTGTTCTCCTGCAGAGGCTCACACTCATCTTTCTAATGCTGCAGCACGCTTCGCTTCCATGCCAGGCCTCCATCACATCCAAGTTATTCAGCGCTGTTTATTATACAAAGGTTATCCTGGAGCCAGGCACTAGGATTCCCAAAACAAAACTGTTTTTATGCATGTAAGTGGAAAAAGGCTGCATGCCCGGAGTGAGAGCCCCTCAGTTTTCTGAAGAGGTGAAATTCAATCTACTGCCGCCCTGCCTCTCCTGTGTTTCTGCTCTATTTATTCTTTATTTTGTTTCCTTTTTTGTGTTTTCTTCGGTTCTCCTGACAGGAATTCAGTGATGAGAAACACTAACCCTCAGCAAACAATTATTATTCTGGGGAGAAAGCACACTTCAGTGGAAGTCAGGAACTTCTTTTTTCCTTCCGGGCAAATAGATAACAGGTGAATAATTAACCATGTTTGAGAGTGAGCTTTAACTTCACATTCAGGTTACAGATGCTGAACCAAGTTTTTTTTTTCCCATTCATATTTTCAATCCCATCCTTCCGACTCGTTGCCTTCCCTGTCCAGATACTTCCATCTCTGATTGTGCCTCATTCAGCACTTTCTCCTCATCACTTCAATGGCCTTCAGCTGCGGGATAATCGCTACAATATTGTCTCTAGAAGGCCTTCTCTGCAGTTAAAACAGTGGAAATGTTATTAACAGCGATCTCTGGCAGCTGCGGAAGCACGTGCATGCATGTCCTACTGAACATGAAACGCATGCACCTCCTCTGACAGTTCTGGTTCTTCAGCATTTGTTTGCTTTTTGCAGAATTCGTGCACTTCAGGATTAAAGGAACCAGAAATCCCCGTTATAATGTCAGGCTTGTTTTATTTTGCGTGCCTCACTCACAGGGAGTAGCGGAGAGGAGATTTTTGCACACTTTTATACACAATCTGCTTCTCGCAACACTGGGACAGCAGCAGAGAAAAGCCCTCTTTTAAAAACATTCTAGGTCACACTATAAACAGGAATCAGTGAAAATGTCAACTGAACCGGTCACTAGTCCCGTCCGTCAGCTAGCCTGCTTCAGCCAGCGTGGCGGGCTGTGTAGCGTCCCAACGTGCACGCCCTACTCACTGATTCGCCAAATTGGTCTATAGCCTTGACGAGTGAAAGCCAGATCAGCTGCCCAGAAAGGGCACACGACACGTGTTCGTGTCATTGAAAAGGACACAGAAAAAGGAGAAACGAATTAATTCAAAGGTACGAAACCAAGAAATGCAGTCCTGACATGGCAGGGTGCTCAACCTCGTCCAGGTTTACCGCGATGACAAGTGTGTTACGGTGTAAATCTGTCACATTTGGGTCGAGTTTCTGAGTCTGACCTTGTTTCCTGGAAGTGGAGCTGTTTTGTTTATTCTCTTTATAATCCGGTTTTAGCTGTTTTATCCATAATGTTGGGCCAGTTATTTCTGCAAGAAAAAGGAGAAACCGGTGAGCGCTGACACAAGTTTAAGGGCTTTTTGTCACAAGTGCATCCATGCTGTGTGTCTGTTACCGCTGCATCCCCATCCCCTACTTACCATCCCCCTCTGCAGGGACATGGGTCTCCATGGTGGGCGTGGGCTTGGAGCCATCATCTGGGTTGAGGGTGAGAAAGAAAATGAAGGAGACTACTATTATTGAGGTTAATACGATCTACTCTCCAGAACTGTTGAATGTTTGGGATTTGCACATGGCCCGGCCAAGACAGACAGACAGACAGACAGACATGTAGAGTGACAGAAACACAGATTCCACACATCTCCCACATACACACATCTCACTCTACATCTCACACACACACACACACACACACACAGCCATACAAGTCTCTCTCCCCATTACAACCTGGACTATTCAACAATAAGAAATTCCCAAACAGACTGAATCTCTGGGCTGATGGAAAACCTCCATTTACTTTAAAATGACTAAACTAATTTACTTTGACTGCATTTAACTCATTCCAGGTTGCATTTCTGCATAAGGACTTTTATTTCTCTCCAATGTAGTTTTAAATTACCCTGTTAAACTCTTCTAACACTATAGTAATAGAGGGCCTAAGCAGAGGAGGAGCTGTTCGCAAAAGAATTCAAATGATCTTTCAGTTCTGTCAAACCATTGTAATAATTGCAAATAATTAAAGGTAAATGTCTTGCATCCTACACTAACTGCATATTAATCATAAATACGTGCACCTAATATCTTGTTTAAGAACTTAAAATCTGAGTCCAAGACAGAGGTCCATTGGAATTGGCTGAGGTTGCGGCTGGTCCAAATGGATGCGGTTTTAGCAGATGTTTTTTTAAAAGGCTGTGAGTTCAGCATTCTTGAATACTCACCCACGAGCAGTATTGCAGCATCTGGAAGGTTCCTTTGAAAATAATTTGGTCAAAAACACACCACAGAGATCTAAAGTCATTCTACAAACTCTACAATGTCCTTAAATGTTAATAGCAGGAAATCTGAACATTAACCTGAGTGCAGTTGACCTGAGGACTGTAACAAATCATCATTAAAAGAAATAAATTCACTGCATTACAGAAAGGATGGATCTCCGCAGGGACAATGCTTAGGTAGACGGGGGTGCTGTAGGCAGTAGGTAGGCCTTTATAAAATGATCTAATCAAAGACTGCATGATGATAGTATGGAGCCTTTATAGAGATAACGAGATAAACATCCACTTTCTGGAACACTGGAGCTCGATAGACAGTTGGAAAATTAAGTTTGTTCAATCTTTTATCCCTAAATTTGTTTGGAAACCGTATAAAACTTTAGGCAGCAATGCAGGGAAATGACAGAAAGTCATGAAAAAGGGCACGATTTTCATACGTGTATATGTGGTGATGCAAAAGAAAGACCTATGTCTTTAAGTCCAAGCAGCATTCTCATCTACATGCTCATAGTTTAACTTCAGGTTTAGATAATTTCCTGTTCTGCTCAAATAAAATGGGTAATTATGCCAAGACATTTCTTGATTTTTCTTCTTTTTTTCTATTTCAAACACTCTTATTCATGCAGACTGGCAGCAGAGCTCAACTCACCTTTTCTACCAGAGTTCGATGGCCCGGGTGGTTTCTCGGTTACAGACCCTGTAAATAAAATAAACACACGTAGTAACAAAGTAGCAAGTAGTCTGTCACATTTAAATAAGGAGGGTTAACAAAGGTAGCTTTACAGAAATCAGTGGATTTCAACATTTTGTGACAGATTTTGTCAAAACATCGTTATGACCATCTTCCCCACAGAGGGCCCAGCCCATCTGGGCTGACAGGCACGGAGATTTATCAAAGCCTGGCGAGTACATTCTGTTAGTACTTGATGGCAAGACACGCACGGAAACATCAGGCTCGATACGAGATATGAGTGATCTGCAGCATCTGTGGAAAATGCTCACAATTCCAGCCATCACCTCCTTGCATGCAGATTATTGGTTTCATGCACGGATGCATGTAGGAAAAACGGCCCTTTTAGACAACCAATTATAATAAAAGAGCAAAGGTTGAGAATTGAGACATCTGAAGGCAGCAAGAGGGAAAAGTGTACCTGACAAGCCACTTGTTCCCGCATGAGTTCCCATAAATTCACGGAAGTTTCCTGCAAACGTATGTGAGATGATTGATCTGGGTCACAGAGGGGCGTTTGAGCGTGGCGGTAAAGGCTGGCTGTGGCAGTTCTGGCTGTGAATGTTGGGATTCTGGAAGTCTGGCATCATACATACACTACCTTTGCAAGAAACAATGAAGATATTGGATCTTATGCAGGACGGAAATGAGACGAGTGCATTGCGCACTGACAAAAATTACTTTTCACAATTTAAATTAGGAAAATTGGACTACTGTCACAGCATTTCAAAGGAAAATAAGTTTTTTTTTTTTTTTTTTGCGTGGGGGCTGTAGATAATAAAAACCAGACATCACAATGTTGCAGTGGAAAATTATGTTTTGATTGCTTATGTCAAAAAGAATATATTCAACCGAATAAAATGTGCACACCTAGCTCTTAAAATCTGGAATAAAGTTATTATTCTTATTATTGAAACCGGGTGTTTGGATCAAGCAGCCTGGTCTTCATCCAGCCATCTCACAAGTTCTCGAGGAGAAAATTACTGGCAATTATGTCTAATGTTAAAGATTAAATGACTCACAGAGGTGCAACTGGACACGTCGGTGCTGGTGACCCATTTTAAACTGTTGTGACAGAGGAAACGTATGACGGAAGAGAGAGCTGAAGGTTCCAAAACGAATCGAGCCCAGTTAGTGTCAGAGGCTGCAGGTTAGAGAAGCCTTCACTGGGGCACTTTTACCAGGCAGCTTCAGAGGAGCATGCAGCCACTTCCACCACACACTCCACACAAAACTTGCACCATCTGCATCAGTGGCTGCGCAGTTGAATTCTGGCAGATGGCCTCTCTGTTGTATCTACTGAGGGAAAATGATGGTGATTATCTCAAAGTGTTCCCATCCCGGATGATCGTGCCGGGCCCTGCTCCTCTGCTTTCAAGCCTGCAGTGAGCAGTTACTCCAGAGGAGGTGGGCTGGGGGGCCCCTGGATGTACGGGCATTGACCTCCTGGTTGACCTTGCACCTGCTGTATGCAACATAACATGCAACGCACATGTGCCTGTAGCATGACAAAATAGGCCCTCTTAGTGTAACCCACAGGCAGTTGTTGGGGTTGTGTACTTTTCTCTGTTTTGTAGTTTAATAGTTATAAATTTTAGCGTCGGCTTAAAACTCCATTAATGTTCTTGGATGTTCTTCTTGCAGCACGGCATCTTTTCTGTAGTCTCCGTTTGCTGCCATAAATGTCTTGTGTTTTTTTTAACTTTTAAAGGTGCTAAATGTTTATGAAAAGTGGTTAAATTTAATGTGCAGTTAAGCTGTGAAATAATTCAAACAGTAATCCCACCAGACTGTCTGAGCTCTGGACAAACCTGCAGAACACTGATGTCATGTGTGTCTGCTCTGGCTGGACAGTTAACGCTATCACTGTTTCATGTGCCTTCATCCTCAGGGTACCAAGCGGCTTTTTTTTCCAACAGTACCTGAACACACCGGGGTCCTGTTGTGCACGGAGGAGCCGCTCACTGGTTTGCCGTCACTGGTGACGCACCAGCAGTAGCCTGTAAGCGTGTGACACTGGACCTGCAGAGGCAAGAAAAGGCAAACTCAGGTGAGAGCCTGCTTTTTTTACCTCACTCCACTAGTTTTAATTAAAGGAAGATGAAGAGCTGTGAAACAGACTTGTGCAAATGTGCCGTCCTCGTTGCATTCTGGGACAAACATGGACTCCTGTGGTCTCCTTGCCTGTTCCAGAGCCTGGCTCCTCTCAGCATGGCACTTGGACTGGCCTCCTGCATCTGTCACCCGTTGACACTGTGTTTAAATCTCTAACACCATAGATGTTCTCTCAGAAAAGATGCGAAAGATTTCACTGTGTCTGCAGCCCCCTGGTCACACCACAAAACAGGGGTGGGCAATTCTTTTGCCTGAAGGGCCATATTGGGTTTTAGATCTTGATGAACGAGCTGGCCAGGTGGTGCAGGAAACTAACCCCCCCAAGTAAGGATCGGGGGTTAACTAAAAATCGTGCTCGATGGACTATTGACAGAGAAAATATTTTGAAGAGCCTGTAAATTGGTCCAACTAGAGATGGATGATGAAGCTCCAAATGATGTTTGGCCCCCACCTTTTTGAGAGGACATGTTAGCATGCTAGGTGAAGGGGGGGTCTGTACCTTTTTCTAACCAATCAAGCTGACAACCCTCTTAATTTGGCTTTTGGAGAAATTATTGTGAAGGCTCTGCGGACCGTATTAAATAGTTCATCGGCTCATGTGGCCCCCGGGCCTTAGTTTGCCCACCTCTGCCCCAACGTAAACCTGGTGAGGCACAGTTTACTCATGTTAGTTACCAAATAACTGGCATTTGATAGTTCTTTGTGACCTTTTCCTCTGCAAGTTTGTTGTTTTTTATATCCTGAAGACACATGAGGCCCACTTCAAAATGGTTTATTATACAGAAACAGTCATCCACAGTGAAACATCTGAAGTTGCGAACAAAGCATTTAGTGTTGGGGAGTGGGTCACTTATTTAATATTTTGAAAACGTGGAAACCGTTAAGCGAGTTCCATGGGTCAGCAGTTCCCAATCCCATCGCAACTGCTGTTTTTATTGTACTCTTAGCTCCTGTGGAACTCTGTTTGTCCATATACATCAACACCAGGGAGCTGACCGACACCACCGCAGCTGGCAATAGCTTCTCCCTGCATAAACACTCAACCTTTAAAAAAAAAAAAAAAAAAGTTGTCTCTGGAACTGAGAGGAGACAGACATGTCGTCTCCTCCTAAATAAAAGTCTATGCGAGCCATAAATGGTGCTGACGTCATCTAGATGGATAGACGTGGTTACAGGAATTTATAAAAGTGGGCTTTGAGTGCTTAGTTTAGAAACAAGAATCATCATTATATAATGCAGCACTTGAGTCCAAAATAGAAGTCCCAGAAAACCTCCTCAAGTGTGTGACCTATAAATAATTCAAATAATCACCTATAAATAACAATAATAAACCAGGATCCCACCTCATGCGTGTGCTTGTTTAGTTTAAACACTGGTCATTTCTCTGTTTTGTGGCCACATTTCTCTGCTGGTGCGCGCATTTCTGAGGCCTTGCCACGACAAACAAGAACCAGTTCATTAAGGGCTTGTTTCAATAAAGTGGCAGCGTCATTCCACCAAAACAGGCATGCAGCTTTCCTTTCCAGGCACACAGCGGCACAGATATTATGAAACAAAACCTACAGAGGGAGCAGAACAGTCGGACATGCTGTTTTTCTAATAGACCGTGAGGCTAAAGACGGCGGTGAAGATCCGACCTCGGCTCTAAACCCATTAATCTCTGCTGCTGAGAGGCTGGCGTTCAGACACTGGGAAAGTGTGTGATCGCGGTCTGTAAAAACTTACACGCCTACAGAGAGGCGGAAAATGAAAGACATCTTCTCATTCGGTTCCACTCTTCCCAAACACTCAGTTGTTAATGTTGGGTCCAGGCTGCAGCATCCTAAATGTGCCATTTGAGCCACAAGTAAATCACTGTATTCTTTTGCTCTATATGTGTCTAATCTCCCCAAGGAAAGATTACGGGGTTACATATAGGCGCATGATTTAGTGCTGGGTTTGAGTCCTGGAAACACAGAACAGTGTTCCCTTTGAGGTCATCTCCTCATGTTTCCATAAGTGTAGAATTGTGGCGTTTCGTAGTTCTTACCTTTCACTTCCAGGTCTCTGGGTTCGGACGCCAAAGTCGACACTGGAGCCGCTGGCAGCTGCTCGCTTTTCCCCAAGCTTCTACCTGACAGGTGGGAAAAAAAAGACAACATTTTGTCTCATTTTTAATTTCTTTTTTTGATTCACTGGCCGTTGGGGCCTCACCTCTGCACCGCCCACGGTGCGCCAGCGTCAGGCTTTTATCTTTGCAGCGCGCCCTCTGCAGCTCGCAGGTGCTCTCGTAGCTCCGCCCGTCCGAGCCGCACACCGGCTTCACCTGTGTCCGTGCGCAGACGACCCCGCAGTGGCTGTCTCGGTCTCCGATCAGCCACTGCAATGAGAACCGACACCACGGTGGTGTAACACAAGAGGAATTTAACTCACATCAGATTCCACGAAGACCGTTGAACTTTTTACCCCGCTCCTTCGACACTTGGCTTTAAAGCTCTTTTCTCTCTCTCACTGTCTCTGAACAACGGTTGTATTCAGCCAAACCGAGGAATGAACTGGGCTCAGGAGCCACGTGCGTCTCTCTCTCTCTGCAGGCTCCTGTAAGCAGCTCTGGACTGAAGCTCCCTCAGAGTAGCCAGGTTTGGTGCATCAGTCCTGCTCCTGTCCTCAGATCTGACTTCCTCTCTGACAACAGGGAGGATTCTTGGCTCTATATCTGCCTCGTTAACTTTTTAAAACTTTCCAAAAAAAGTTGGGGGTTGTCTGGAGAGAGGAGCGTTTCCTCCTGAATCCTCTCAGCCTGGCAAACTCTTTTTCAAAACAAGCTGAAACATCCAAATATCTTAGGAGCGAAAAGCTCTGCAGCAGTGCAGACACTTGTTTAACGAAAGAGACGCAGAGGAAACTTTCTCCAATTTATTTTTCACTCAAGGCCTGTCAGGCATCGGCCAGAGGGCTCGCTGGAGCTCTGCGTCCGGCACAAGAGATCTCATTAAGGGCAGGTACAGAGGCAGGAAGGTGGTGGAAAATGAGAGCAGGCCAAAAAAAAGAGGCACACTTTCCGTTCTTGTCGTGCCAAATCAGAGGAGCTGAAGTGGCTTTTAGAATGAACCACATTAGAAACATTTGTGCGCCGCGTGACACGCTCCCCCTCCTTCGTGTCCAACTCCCAAACGCTTTATTTTCAACAACGTTCAAAATTGCTTAGAGACTAATTTAAAGAACAATCAGAGGGATCCGAACAATGTGGAGACGGTGAAAAAGCCAAAGTGCTGATGTCACAAATGAGCTGTTACACAACTGCACTTTGCATACAGAGAAGTTGTCATTAGACGCCTTTGAGCAGCTTTTAATCTTCTCCTCAGCCAGCTGTACCTTTATATTGGCTTTATTACACTGTATTATTACTAGGATTATAAGGTCAAACACTCACAATCATTGTATCTGAATTCAGTGCTTTTTCATCCATCCTCTCCCAATAACTGTGGTAGCAAACTGGAGCTCAGACATGAATGCTGCTGTAGCCGTCCGTAAGAGAAACCAGCCCATGCAGCACCCATGTCTGAATGTGTCCTGGCACCTCCCCTGCAACCAGCTTGAAGGTAATGGATGCAAATATATGGCCAAGCGAACAAATTTCTCCCGGCTCATTTTGAGACGTGTCAGTGAGACGTTGGTGAAAGAAACAGGACTCCGGTGTCAGGCGGGCTAATGCTAGTGCTCTGAGTTCAAACAGCATTTTCATACAACTCGCATAAGTTAAGATCACGTTAAGAATTCCTCCAGTGGCCTGATGGAATTTTATTCTTTGTCATCTTTTGGCCAAAATTTGTCTCTTTCTTTCTGCCTGGAAAGAAAACACAAGTTAAAGTGTATCAGATCATCAGTTACAGATAGAAAATGTGAAGACAGACAGAAATAAGCCCAATAATCATCCCATTAATCACTTTGTGATGTTTTCTCTGACTTTTTGCTCTAACTAGCGCAGCTCGCAGTAGAGAGAAGAGGCAGAGCAGACCAGACGTAAAGCCATATTCAAGCTTCGTTATCTGCCAGATTAAATCAGAAGTGACAGGAACAGGATGGTCTAAAGTTAAATAAAGTGGCCTGAAAGCGAACAGTTGTGGGATTAGGCTCCACATAAAAGCCACATTAAACCACGTAGCTTTTAAAAAATGGGTTCGGGGGGGTGGTTGTCTGACGTTTGAGACGAGGCCCAAATCTGAGCTGATGTGCTGTAACAATACATCAGGAACACGCCAGACAGTTTAATGTGATTTCAGCTCTGGCGCTGAAGCAGAGAAGGAAATCAGTTGTCGGACTCCTCGCGGGGAAACTAAATCATGACGTGCCTTGCCTCTCTGAGAAAGTGCAGACAGCGATGAAAAACGAGCAGATCCTTTCGTTTTGAAACGTGCGTGTCATCCACTTGGCTGTCGCCACGAACACAAATAATTCAAAAGTCAGAAAAAATGAACGCTTTCTGGCTGTTTTTTTTTTTTTTCCAAAGTAGAGACTTTGACTAATAATGCAGCAATTATTATGTGCTCATTCACTGTAGGAAACCAGCAGTTTAAAGTTCTGTTTAGGAAAGATGGAGCAGACTAGCTTGTTAAATCCCTAAATTAGTAACTAAAGCCAGCTCTTCTGGTCTAGCCGGCCACTCCTGCAGGTGAAGAGCCACAGAGTCTGGCCTCTGCCCACAGACCGACCTGTCTTCCCAATCCCTGACTCACAACCTTAATGGATGGAATTCTGCCTCAACTGTCATAATAAAAGGTTAAATCACAGATATTCAGGCGGCATTGTCCAGTAAGTGGAAATAAACACTCCTGCTGAGTGTTCCAGTCTCCTTACTCATACTGTCCAGCTCAGACGTCTCCAGTAGAGGTGAAAACGGGGACTTGGACCAGACATGATTTCAGTTTCAGGAGTCCCTTAGCCGGGGATTCAAAATTTTACTACCAATTAGGAAAGGTTTATTGACTTGTTGAGGTTTCATGGTATGGTCAAATGTGGAGGTTTGAAAACTCCTCAGGTTTGCTAATGGGACGGCGGGAACGGGGCATGCTAAGCTAGCATTAAAAGTAGCTACAAAATTAGGAGAGTACGTAAACCACCTCAGTATAGGGTCAACAGATCCCACAGACACTTAGACCGGCGACATCCTGCTCAATGTGCTACATATAGCAGTGTTGAAATGTGGTACTAGTAGATGAAAAAATATTAAATCATAATATAAAGCTGGAACCAGCAGGTTTTGGCTTATTTTAGGATAACTGCTGAAAATTCCACTAAAGCCTTATTCTAGTCAGTGACTGCCAGGTCTTATCTCTGAATTCATAAAAACTGAAAGGTGATAACAAAACAGTGTATTACAACTACATACTGTACATACCATACGATCTCATGAGAGATTGTCCTGTGGTCTTTAAAATGAAAAATAGATTTTCAAAGTTCTAATGGTTTAAGTGAACCCTAAACCTCCTGGAGGGAGTATAAAATAGCAGGTAGTATAATAAGTTTATCTAATCTAATCCGTCTCTGCTCTCCTCTCTCTCAACTGCTGGGTGTGGGGCGGCTGCTCCACACGAGGTCCTGGATGTATTAAACGTGCATGTGCTTCGCCTCCAAGTGCAGCCAAAGTAAAGTTCCCTCGCTCCGGCGGTGCCCGACAGCGGTCCTGGATCCAAACCGCAGAGGACAGCGTATGTGGTCATCAGCTAAGATGTTTGACCCCAGTGTTGCACCTAACTACTCAGGTACAGTCTGCGGAGTTGTCTCTGCGGTCAAGCCCACCCTCACGGTTACTTAGCTAGTTCAAACAAACAGCGGGTTATTTTCGGTCCCTGTCTGACCCGGGTCCTCCTGACGGCTATCAGCTGCTGGATAACAGGACCTGGCATTCTCTCCTGGGGGAAGACAGTCCGCTCCGAGCAGCCAATAGCAGCTCGGACCCGGTATCCCGCAATCAAAGACAAATACATGTAAATCAAATCAGACTCAGTTGTAAAGTCAACTAATATCGGATGTTTTTAAGAACGTGCTGTTGAAAACTGCATTAGAACATCCGGCAAGTCACCGTTACGCAGTTTTAAATCACAGCACGTCACGATCAAAGGTAGAAAGTCATGATGTCGTCAGGAAGCCATGTTCAAGATCCACTCATATACGTTTTTAAATGTTTCAAAGAGAAAGCAGGAATACATTTATCTTTAAGGAAAGGACAAGAATTCCCAGACAATCCACCAAAGGGCCAACGGAGAGCTGAAAGTAAAACAGGAGATTTATGTGATTGTTTGGTGCCAATATCTAGTCAGGGAAAGAATGAGATCTCACATTTAACAAGCTAAATTCCCCCACACACACAAGAATACACAATCTCACAAAGCCGTCTGAGCCCCGATTCTCTCTGCTACTCATAAAATCAGAGAAATGCAGCCAGTGCAGCATTAACAGGTTTTTTTATTTACCATCACTGAGGAAATATGCAGAATATCATGTGAAAATGACATTTTTGTTTGGGAGCTAAATGAGTTCAGCAGATTACTTTGGTCTCCAGTGCTGATAGAGCTACGGCTATTTTAAATTAGAACACAATAAAGAGGGAAATAAATTACTACAGTACATTAGCTGACTTATATTTTTTTAATAATATACACCAACTGTTGAGCTTTGTGATGTCCTTTGTCTACTTCAAGGTTAGTTTTAGCAAAACAAAACCCCTCAAAGTGAGGCAGGAAAAGGGTGCAAATGTCCCTCCACAGTTGGCAGCGTAAAGGTGTAAAAGAGATGTTTCTCCTTTGTGGAAAGTTTTATTAAGAAAAAGAAAAAGCAGCTCCGTCTTTCTATGAATAAATACTGTTAATGACCTGTTGGATTCGTCTCTTAAGACAGATGAAACATTTGGAAATGATTGGCTATGTTTTTGTTGCAATTAAAGCTTCAGATTCTCCTCCAGTCCACCCTCATCAGTGTCCTGAAACCTTCTGGTTGCTCAAGCCACAGCTGAGTTCCAAATAAAAAGAATTAACATTTGGTTAGCCTTTACTTTACAGGCTGTTGTATCAGAGTATAATAATGTGATTTTAATATTAACTCAAATAATAATAATTCTAAAATGAATAATATTAAATGCCAGAGCCAATCGGTGGCTCGGATCTGATTAGGATGAACGAGTTAACGTGGAAAAAGGGAACTCAAATTTTAAGAGACTCTGAAAAACGGCCACTCGGCACTCAAACAGTTTTCCATCTGCATCTAATCCCCTTGCATATGTTCATTTAATGTCAGAAAATGGCCTTTAATTGAACGTCACAGGCTGTATTGGGTTTGATAGAAGCAGGTTCTCTACAGTTTTGGCTTGTCTGTTCTAACAGGAACGTGCACCTCGAAATGAATGACATCACTCCTAAGGAAAAGACTTTCACATGAGCAGATGCAGACTGGTTGTGAGCCAGACAATCTGTGTGTGTGTGTGTGTGTGTGTGTGTGTGTGTGTGTGTGTCTGACAGAGAGGCAGAATACTGATTGCCAGCTCTACACTTTATTGGGCTCATTATCCTCTCTGGGCACCGCAACAACAAATAACACCACCAACACATGCACACATACTGGCTGCATCCTCGTGCCCTTCATCCATGTTTTCTGGCGTTCCTGCACCAGTTAACAAGAGCATTAGTTAAATGCAAGAAAAGGAGTGTATCTGTAATCTGAGCTGACCACAGAGGTAACAAGCCAAATGAAACTGTCCACCACAGTCAGGGTAACTGTGAACTCTTGAGGGCGTTTAACAGGATGGCTTAATCACTTTTGTTCGACAGTTAGCATTTAGCTTTGAGGAAATCTGTAAAGCAAATGCTATCCCTCACGCAGTATCAAATAAACAGGTTTTGCTTACAGGAAATTAAAAAAAGAATGCATAAAAAGCAAGGGCGAGATGGAGACACATTTGTGGATTAAGTTGACGCAGCCAAGGTTAAACAAATTGTCTCTTTGTTCTTGTGGAGTTATTTAAATCACGATAACTGAGCATGTTTCCAGCAGGACAAACAAAAACCTCGTGTTTAAGAGAAATAATAATTCATTTTTATGGTTAGATAGAAACCAGGTTACAAACTCACGACAAGGAGAAAGAGTGATGATTGATGATTGAATGATTAATGTATCTAAATGGCAGCTTCCATTTTAAGGCTTGGTGCTAAACGTGTAGCATAAATTATGAAATAAGCACCATCTTCACTGTGTCAAACATTTTGCCAGCAGTCAGTGGAATATTTAGCATAGCATAAAGCGTCCCGTCTGACAGCTTTAATGTGCTGTTAGGGGCTGTAAGTCAGATCTGATGAAGAGCCAATAAAAAACACTTTCACACGCTGCTTAAGTGAGATTTCCACTTAACGTGATGGCAGACTTTAAATACAGTGACAACGAGAAGGATGACTTCCTTGTGTTTCTTTTGAAGTGGTATGAAGGAATTAAAAAAGAAAGTGTCAGTGAGTGGGGGAGAAGGCGGTTCTTTCTTTTTGGGAAATGGACCTAAATCTGATTAAGAACATTCCATGTTTTTTTGTCTAATTCTCCCTCCTGGCTGCAGAACAGTCGGCCGTCCCAGGAAGTGTGTGACTGTGTGAGTCCATCACACGTTAGAAAAGTTCTAAACCGAGACCACACACTCGCTTTTGATAGGGAAGAGGGAGAGAGACGTAATTCTCCCAGCAGGCAGCGCTTCTTTACAGTGCAGTTCCACAGAGGAGGAGACAGTAAACGCAAGCGCTCTCCGTAAACCGCAAGTGTCGGGGGATCGGAGGATGACGGTGGCTGTTGTGCGGAGCCCGCTGGCCTGAACTCACGCAGCGGGACTCGGACTGGGTTTCATTACGCTGATTACAAAGCCCCCAAATTGAGCATGAAATGCGTTTGCTGATTACAGTTATCAGAGGGAATAGACATATGTAAGCAATTTGATTGGTCGCTGATGAAGTCGTTCTCGGAGCTGTCTGCACTGGCTTCAACTCTGGAATACAAGAGAATGTTCTGCTGGCGCTGACTCCTGTCTGACCAGTTTAGAGTTGGAAGCTTTGAAAAATAAACAGTAATTTCACTTGTTTACCCTTTAATGCTGAGCCACTTGTCACTGGTTACCTGGTTTTGATTAAGCTAGGCTAGCATTATACGCGTGTCAAGGAATTCTCATTTAAAGATGGTGAGTTTTGAATGTTTCCTTCCTGTTTTTGCATTTAAATTGAGAGTTCATCCTCTGGCGACAGTGGCTGGCATGGTAACCCAATATTTGTGATGTATTAGTCTGCACATTAAGATAAATGGACTCATTTCCTTTTTTTTATGATTCTTTGATTGTCCTCCTCCTCCATCAGCGAGTTCTTTTTTTGTTCTGATGAATATTGTCATCTTTATCCTCTTATCTGGCTCTGGGTCACAGGGCAGCGCTTCTGGGATCCGCTCTCCAGCCGCTGGTCAGCCTGACTTTTACAGAGGATGTTGATGTGTTCTTGAGCTAGAAGCGGATGGACGTTGGGGCTTATGTGTTTGTACATGGTTTCACTCATGCTGTGATCGTGATAACAGGACATTCTTGTGAAGGTCAGCTGGTTGGATGATTTTCTGCCTGAAATCCTTGCCAAGTTCTCCTGGAGAGTCCTGATTTGAACAGCTGTCTTCACCTTGCGGAAATGGGTAGAATTCTTTAAAAAATGTGTCGCGCACACCTGCATTTTTATATTTTCTGTGATGTCTTTCTTTGGTCTAAATCCTTCACCTCACATAAGGATCACATGCTGTTTTCTTATTCACACACTAAGGAAAAGTCCATTTCCTGACCTCCGTTTCTTTGTGCGCTGAAGGCCTGATTAAGAGTCATTAGCTGACCACACAGCGATGGCACCTACGCTTGTGATGGCACCTACTCGCGATGGCACCTACTTGTGCACCTACACCCACTGGTGCCAGAGCGCGCACACCTGCGCTGCGGCTGGGCTCGACCTCGCACCAATAAAAGCCGCCTAAATTTCTAAATTTGTCAAACTTGAAAGTTCCCGCCGGCTTCGCTCGATTTCCGTTTGACTTCCGCTGACTTTTCTTCCCTTTCCGGACTGGTGCAGCTTGGCGCGATGGAGAGAATCGGGGAGAGATGGAGTGAGAATGGGTGGAATCCTCATTTTTTGGCTCTGATTTCAAAACACTCCCCCTTCCTGCCACCACCGCGTTACACAGACGAGTCCTTACTGGGCGGAACCTAAAACCTCCAGAATATCACGTTGCAGCCATAAAAACCTGCAGTTAGATGCAAACGTCAGCCCACCGAGATATTACATTTAAAATGTGTGATGACAGGCGCACGCCCATCGCATGCCCCTCAAGAACCTGTGCAAACAGCCACAAATCATTTAGCTTTATCAGCGTCACTTAAATTCCCCAGATGTTAGAAATGTTGGACCTGTGTCCTCATTGCGTCATGGAGCCTGCAGGGAAATGAGACAGGAGCAATGCAATGAGGTTAGCTCAGCCTCTCCGTGCTGATATCGATGTGGGGGTGTGAATTCCCGCGCTATGGCAGCTGTGAGCCAGGTTTAAAGTATCTATGGGGGTGTGCAGAGGGCCGAGGGTGACCGCTGGCCTCGGCTCCCGGTCAGCCGGAGGAAGGAGTGGGTGCCAGGAGCTTTGAATTTATGCATCGAGTTGCAAAGTGACTAAGCGCTATTTCAGCAAACATTGGCTGAGCGTTTCCAGGGCCGAGGAGCCGGCTCGTTTTCAGATTGTCATCACCGTGTACCTTGGAGATCATCCAGTGTGGGTTTTGTAAAGGTTTCCTCAGGGTGATAGAGTTTCTTCTTCTGCAGAAGAGCATGAAATCCTGCACAATTTAAAAAAGAAGGGGAAAAATCCAGCAAAGCCACCGTGTTCTGATTTTGCAAACCCAAACGCTCCATCTGCCACAACGTGAAACTGTTCTTTTTTTCATTATCTGACCACCTATAGAGCTCCAAAGGAGCGATTAGTCAGGAAATGAACTGCCATGGTTGTGTTCCAGACCAGTGTCTTGTGTACAGAGGAGAGATTTCAAAGTTATTGTGAAATAGTTCGACTCTGTTCCAGCCGTTCCACCCCCCGATGACCAAAAACAAAACAAACAAAAAACTCTCAAACACAAATTAGTTCCACCTGAGCGGTGCCCAATGTGGATTTGTAAAAATGAATGTACAAGGGAGAAATAAATAAAGAGTAAAATAGACGATTTAAAAAGAAGAGACTGGCTGAAATGGCTGCAGAGATGCTGCACTGACGGTGGTTTATTCACTAGCTCTGAAGGCAGCACTCTGGTGGCGGCGTCAATACTCAAGCAAGTCTGGGAATCTGCAACAAACCAAAACGTTTTCTTCTCTCTCTTTGGCTTAAATTCACCACAAATAATTTCATATAAATGAAGAAGCATTCGACTTTAATTTATTGCAGAGAGAGTTCTAATTGTTCATTTTTTTATTATTATTATTGGCTTTTTTGCCGCCCCCGTCATGTCCTTGGATTTGACGTCATTTGTTGACTTTATTGATCGCTTTGCAGAAATTTGGCTCTTTATCTCTGTATTCGTGTTCATGTCCACCCGCCGAGACATAGAAAATAATATATGTATATGTTTTAACCGTGCAGGAATTCCAGGTAATGTGGTGGATGTTGCAGGTAAACACTCACCCGTGATGCAGGCTTCTGTGCGGAGACCTGAGGCAGATAACAGAGAAACGGAGCCGCCAAGAAGTGAGAGAAGGTGAAAAAAAGAAAACCTGACGACAACATCGTTGATGGAGCGACAGCGGCAGGTAGAATGTCTGTCAACAGGTCCGAGACGTTAAAAATGCGCAAAGAAATACAAAAAGAGAACTTGTTTGTCCTTTTCTTTTTAGTGATTTCCCCTTCTTCTCTGGCCACTATTCACCGCGGGTGGGATGAGAAGTCTTGACCATGTTGGGAGTTTTTATCCACAGCGGGAGAATCAGCTGTTCATCGCGGCTGCCTCAGGTTGAGTCGCGCCTGCAGAACCATCGAGACGTGGTTTAAAAGGGAAGGCGAGAGCAGCGGCGGTGATTGACAGCGCGGCTGACCAATGAGAGGCGAGGTACGGCTTCGCTTCAGTTCTAAAGACCACGCCCACCTTAAGCGTCCTGGAAGGCTGCATCTGCAGCGGGGACGAGAACGGCACCGTGCACGGTGTCCCGAGTTACTGAGAAGTCGGGTTTGAGTTCATTGAGATACACATAAATCGCTATAACAGAGGAGAGTCCTGCTGTACTAACATGTATGTAGCTTGTTTACTGGGACTACAACGGAAAGCCTCTGCGGAGGGAAGTCGATGCACCACCGCAGGTGACGCGTGCGTCCGACACTTAATGTTAAGAAAAAAAATCGCTTTTAGATTTATTTCCAACTTAATACTGAATCTAGATTCAAAAGTGAGCAGTTCAGGCAGACAGATTAATCATAAATATTTGGTGATTTACATTATTACACCTCAGCGCGTCTGGAGACGTTAATTAGATTTAATTGCTCGCTGTTTTATTTAACCATCATAGTACTGCAACACTGCAGACAGCAAATACAACTTTGACCGACAAATTACTTTAAATCTGACATATTTGTATAACTGAACTGACAACACTGCAGTATTTTTTTGCTTTTACGCCAGTGAATGTGTCAGAAGCATCCCTGGGTGTCCTGCAGACCTTAACCTTCTCTTTCACATCCTCTCTGTCTCCATCTTGTCCTCTTTCAGACAAGTTGTGTGGTTAAAAAGAAAGTGGACAGGCTGAAACAATGGAGGTCGAGTGTTGAGTGCAGGTGTCCAGCTTCAGTTCAGGAACCCCACAGTCCACACCGAGAGGGTGGTGAAGAGCTGAACAGGGCCATCAGGTCAACCCCTGCTGGGTTTCCCTCCCTCTGTCTTTTCTTTTTGTCTCTTTAGATATTTTGTAATTGTTGCCTGTGACAGTTCAGTGGCTTCTTGAGTGGCTCAGTGAAGAGCCTTGTAATTAGAGCTACTAGAATTGGCACAATTAGGGTCAGCAATAATGAGTTGAAACCATCGGGGTTCTCAGAAAGTTTGGAGAGAATTCAGGAAGAGTTTCAGAATAAATGGGGCAGCTGAGCGGGGACCCCCTAAACATCAATGGATTATTGTCTGTGGGACGGTTTAGGGTCCCCGAAGGATGAACCTCAGAGCCGGGAGAGGCGGGATGCTCCTGAGGATGAGGAGCAACAGGAGTGTTTTTTGGAATGTTAACGAGATCAGTTTATATCTGCTCTCCCCAAAACCAAAGCAGAGCTGGTTTTCTGGGCTGTGAAGCTGTTGTAGTGGCAGCAAAGGCCCGACACTTTCACTCTGTTGTCGTTTGGCCGAGCACGAAAGGGAAAACAGACGAGGAATGGACGGCCGGCCTGAATGGAAATGTATTTCCCAATTACCGCAGAGGCTCTTTCAAAGAACCGCCTGTCCCCCCGCCGGCTCCAGCTAACACGCTGTCGAAAATTAGCAGGTGTCTGTGGACGCAGAAACAGACGGAGCGGGACAGAGGCCACCCAGAGATCTGACGGTCAGGGAGGGAGCCAGGCTCAGCACAGATGTTCAGCCGTGATCTCTCGTGCACGAAAAACAGACACACACACAGAGTTCACGTGGGTGAAAAAGATGCTGCAGCTTTGTTAGCTGTCCCAACATTTTTAGTTGTTGACGCTATACCAGATATACGACCATCAAATAGAATTAACCCGGACAAACACGCATTTTCTACTGTTTTTCTATCTTCTTGTTTTGGTAAAATAAATGACAAAAGGAGATTATTCTGCTTTGACATAACGTTACATAACTACATTTATGCTAATATTTTATGTTATTTTATATGGAATATAAAAAGTTAGTCTAATACAGCAAATTAAATCATACTTGTATCATTTTATTTATTAATAGTTTTTGGTACTTGATGCGTCAAAGTGAAATGTACTTTTATTTTGGAAACCTCTGATAGATTTCCTGTTTTGTGATGTTGTGCTGGTACTTCAATACAGGCTTTGATACTGGAGTTTTCTGTACTTTATTGCTGTCAAGTGTAACTAAAAGCAGCGCTGAATTGGGGGGTGTTCAGAATGGGGGAGAAATGAGAGGTCAGATAGAAAACTCACTGCTTTTCAAGTGTCATCTGGATTTCATTTCATAAATTCCACATATTTTACGTGTACCGGCCGCAATTTTCGCCAGCTCCTGGAAACAAGGAGCCGGTTGGCCGACAGCAGCCTGGCCTCTGGGTACCCTCTTCAAACGTGTGTAAACACACAGTCGGGCACGGCAACAAATAAATAAGCCCGCGTTGCCAAATTATCACTCATCATGTGTGATGTGAGGGACTTTTTTTTAGTCATAATGGACGAGAGAGACGGTGGCAGCAGAGGGTGTGAAAAGGGCCATTGAGCCTGGAGCGGGGTGTCCCACACCTGCGCTGTCTATTCACCCCACTGTTTACACACTGTCATCTACAATTAATACCTCATGGGGACCGGGCTTCCTGCCCTCTACGGGGCCCCCGCAACCATTCAGGCCCCTTATGGATGCCTAATTGAGCATACCGCTCCGCTGATTGAATTAACAGCTCTGTCTGTGGGACCTTTTCCCCTCACACTCAGGAGGGGGACTGCAGAGCACCCGTTAGGGACACCTGCACCTACCCACAGAGGGCAGAGTAGAGTGAGGAGGGAGCGGGGGAGCTGGTGCTGGAGAAAGGAAGGGTCAGGAGAGAGAGCTGTTAAAAGTGTTCAGTAAATGTGTCCACTTCTGTTGGCAAACCGAGGCTGGAAATGTGAACTGGGGGCAACGAAAGGTCTCAGTCTTCACAGGATCAGCGAGTTCCAGCAGGAGGGGCCGGGGGGGAGGGGGGGGTAGCGCGGCACTTATTATCTGCACCTTTTTTGTTTTAGAGATTCTGTGGCCCAGAAATGAAGGTTAAATATGCAGCAGCACCTTACTGGAACTTTCAGAAAACATAAATCATTTAAAGAATTAAGGTAATTCACTCATTATTCAACTGAAAACCTCCACCAGACTGCAGTGTCAAAAACAAACTTTCTACATTGATTTACCCGTTTTGGGGTGTTTCATCTGCAGTAAATTCAAAGGTTTCAGCTTTGGAAATCACAAATCATCAAACTATATCTGATAACAATGTTTCTGGAAGCCATGGTGGAATAAATCATATTTATGGAATATTTGCTGAGCAGATAAATCTCTGATGGATCTTAGACGTGAAATGAAGCTTTGTTCTTCGCCACCGGGCGAGAACCTCTGTCATGCAGCCATAGATGTAAGTAACATGTGGCTTTTTTTTAAAAAAGTGGCCTTAACCTTTCTTTTATTATATCATTATTTTTGCGTGTTAGCTTTCCTCCAGCTGAAGGTGCACAATCCTGGACCTCCTGATTCAAATCAGTCCAGATTTTATTTTTTATGTAGCACAGAAAGCCTGTTTTTAACAGAATATTAAAAATGCATTTGAGGATATGTCATCACCTTTGGTTCCCTAAGCGCCGAAAATCATTAGACATTCAGTAAAAATGTTCCATTCTGAGCAAACACCCCCACAGTATCCTCTGTCAGAGCAGTAAAACACGGTAATGTGGAAAATCAGCCATCGTCTGGAGAGGTGCTGAGAGCGTCCTCCTTGTTTGCAGGTTGGCGTCTCTACATACGTGTCAACAACACGTGTAGAGTCGCAGAAATAGGTGAAATACTTTTGAGTTTGCGCTGTGTGTATGTTGTAACCCCAAACTTAAAATTGGGGTTAGTTGGGTTAAGGGTTAGGCTCCGGGGGTCAGTCGGGGTGGTTGGGGTAAGGGGCTGGGAAATACATTACGTCTATGAAAGTCCTCACAAAGATGCAAGTGCAAAGATGTGTGTGTGTGTGTGTGTGTGTGTGTGTGTGTGTGTATACACAGACAGGCTCACACACATGGTGCCGACTGCGCCGATGCAGAAAGATCTTTGGGTTTCCTAATCAGTCACGTTGTTGCTTCGTGTCTGGGGGACGGGAAGACATTTTCCACATCAGGAGAAGTGAAGAAGGGACAGTTTGTGTGTTGGGAGCACTTCGGCAGACGGACTCTTGTCCAGCATAGAGATTTTGTTTTTTTGTGGTCAGTCGTTAAACAATGAACTCTTTTTAAAACCATTTTACTCTATAGGTCTGTTATAAAGAGAGTCAGTATTATTTGTAATTCTCAAACTCGGAGGCTTTATTTATTTGTAATATGTATCTTCTAGAGTATAGAAGGGGGGGCTCCAGAGGCGTCCGTGGCAGTGGTATCCATGACTGCACTGGGCCGCTCACCTCTCGATGAACCCCCCAGTTCAGCTTTGGTGGTGGGGAGCATGCCCCGCAGCACCAAAAACAAAAACACAGAGATTCTGTCGAACATACCCCTGCACCAGTGAACTGTGCAGCGACCACACCGTGCCCCCCCACAGACCCCATGGCCCTGGTTAACAGGTCAGCCAGCACGTTCCCTGTTGTCACTTGTTTCCCGCTGTCCTCCTGATATGGCTCGCGGGCGGGGCCAATTAAACTCGCACTGTTCCCCACACCGGGTCAGGAGTTTAGTGGGTCTGCCATTTTCACCCAGTTATCTAATCCCAGTCATTGCTCTGATTGGACCCAAGCAGACGGGTCCAATCCAAGTCTCGGTAAATAACTCCAGTTTTTTACTCTTCAGATTTCTGAAGATCAGAAGTCAAAGAACTTTTTCTATTTCCTGAACATTGAAAATCTGTTCATAACTATTCGGTTTATTTTGCTAACGAACAGACCGATTAACGCCGGCTGTCTCCTTAATCGCACCACATTTTAGACTTGAATAATAAGCGCTGGAGTTCGAATCCAGTGTAATAGTGCCCCCTAACGGCCGTTATTAGAAATGACGGTTTAATGTGTTTCGACAGGAGGCAGCTGTATGTTAATAAATACAGATTAATCATTCTATCGATCTTCTACTTGAGAGGGCTTTGATTTTTACAGCGTGGGTTTTTGTTTTTGATTAGTCTTATATATTTTTAATGGCCCTCAAATGGTAATTTGTAACTTCTTTTTTTTTTTTTTAGAGGAAACCAGAACCGTGAAGTGAATGTGGTTTTTGTCCATAGACAGAGAGAGTGTGCATGTGTGTGTGCGTGTGTGTTGTAGATCTATTGTCTATTATCGTAGCTCTGCTGGAGGCTGCAGATGAGTGTGGAGGCGCTTGGTTAATCGCAGCGGACAGACAGTATTTTTAGCGTTTTTGTCACGAGCGGGCGGAGCTAAGGACGCTGAGATGGAGGGATGCTGCTGAGCCTGCAGAGCAGGTGGAGAGGGCTGAGGGAGAAGATAAGAACATACTGACATCAGGGGAGAAAAGACCATAGAGAGTTTTTAGGGTGTTTGTTTTTGTTTTTTTGTTTTTTTTTCCAGCGGATCTCTCCGGCTCGGTCTCTTCGCCTTCGGCTGCCTTCGGCTCCGTCCGTCTCCGTCGTGTCGTTGGAGGTTGCGACGATGTGATGCTCCATTGTTGGATCGACGGCCTCTGAAACCTGATATTATGCGGGGAACAGGGGGCGCTGGGCGGATTAACGGGGAACAAAGCACCGGATCGGAACGCAGTTTTCACTCTGGCAGGTCGGTGCTGTGGAACAGAATCAGACAGAAACACTGCAGCAGATGCAGCCTTTTTTTCATTTATTATGAAATTGGCCTTTAGAATTCCTTCCTGGTGCTGTTCTGGTGTCTAATATTAGAGAAAGGTCCAGGCCTTCGCTGTCAGATGTGCTGATGGTGAGCAGATGTGTCCAGTGCTTGTTTACTGCAGGGAACCGTCTTCATGGGCTTTAAAAAGAACATTTAGGGTCTAGTTAATCATTTATTGTGCAGCATCTGATTTCAGGCCTATTTGTAGGCCAAATGTGTGATGTAGTGTGAAAAATATTGCTATGAGTAATCAAATTCTTTCAGCCCAGTAACTCCGGCAAAAATAGACCCTCCATTGTTGGGCTGTGGTGCTTTTTTGTATGTTATGTCAGTTCCCGGAGGGAAGATGTCTCATCTGGTGTAGAATTCAGTGCATGAATATGCGGCCATGCATGCGTGAATCTCTGAGCCTGTGTTTTGATCCTCCCCCCCACGGACGTCATCTGTCTTAAGCTCTGAGCAGAGGCTGTAACCTTCTAATTGAAACATCTTCCCACTGTTTCTCCTCATGCACCATCTTCCCCATCAGTGACGCCCCCTCTTTCTCTCCCTGCAGTATCAGCCAACTATGGTCGACCCCTCGGAGGCTGAGGAGCAGAACAAGTGTAAAGGCCCACAACTCGACCCACCAGCCGTTGCTATCGACGACGCTTGTCTGTCCCAGCAGACTGATTGCACGTCAGCAGAGGAGGACGGAGATGCCGAGTTTAAAACCCCACCCACAGGCAGCTCTGAGCCGAGCCCCTGCCACATCCCAGCGGCTTCCGACCCAGCCTCTCATGGACCCCCGCCACAGCAAGCACAGACTCAACTGGACGGGGATTCGGCCCCCAAGCTGCACCTGGATCTGTACAACTTTGACTCGCCGGCCGCAGAGGGCAGCCGCTATGTGCTGACTAGCCCCCGCTCTCTGGAGGCGTGTGCTCGCTGCGGGGTCAAACCCGTGGAGCTCTTGCCTCGCCCGCTGTCCGACTTTGCCAGGGAGGCACCTGGCCGCAGCATGCGCGTGGCGACAGGGCTGTTTGAAGTCTATGAGAAGGACAGGCACGCCAAACTGAGGCAATGCAGGGAGGAGAGGGAGAGGATTGTCAGAGAGGAGAAGAGAAGGATCCTGCAGGCAAGCGTCAACAGCAGTGGGACGTCCTGCGGCTCCACACATCCTCCTACATCTAAAGCTGTGCCCTCCAGCTCAGGCCAGGATGCTGGAATGTCCTCTGGAGCAGCATCAGGACCGCCCTCTAAAACAGCCACAACTCTTGTATCAAAAGCTCCTAAATGTGGCCCAGCAAAATCGCCTCAGTCATCCAAACCTGGTTCCACATCAACTTTGTTTTCCAAGGTGGCTTTCCAAGGACCCGCCAAGCCTCCATCTCAACACGTGAAACCCGCACGCGCGCTCTCGTCTGGCCCCCCACCAGCGGTCAGGAAGTCATCAGGGGCTAAATCCTCAAACACTTTTCCCAGATCAGGACCAAAAGCCCCGTCCTTCCCCAGAGCCAACTCCACGTTAACGTCATCCGTGTCAAAGTCTGGGGCGCCGCCGAATGGAGTGAGCGGAGGGCTGTATTCTCAGCACAACGGCCATCTTGGATTAAAGGTGAGAGGAAAGAGCCACTCAATGGAATCCTTGCAGAGGAGGGTGGATCCCATCTGCTCCTCCAACTCTGCCACAAACACCACCACCTGCACCTCATCGGAGTCGGGCGCATCCTCTTCTTACAGCTGGGACGGCCCCCGAGACCACTGGAACAAAATGTCCAGCCCTCGAGCGTGCGCCATGGCCGCGTTCAACTCTCTGATAGGCCGCAGCTTCAGCCTGGGCGACCTGAGCCACTCTCCTCAGACCACGCAGAAGGTGGAGCGCATCGTGAAGGAGGTGAAGCGCCGAGGCTTGAAGGCCGTGTCCGAACGCGACCGCAAGATCGCCGCCCTGATGCTGGCAAAGTATCAAGAAGAAGACCTGATGAGTCAGACCCGCTACGTGGCTCACCTGCACTGGGACAGCGAGCGGAGAATGGAGGAGCTCCGCCGGGAGCAGGAGAACAGAGAGAAGCAGCGCACCATGATGGAGTACCAGCGGGTTTGGCAGACGCAGGTGTCCCTCCGTCAACAAAGACTCAGCCACCAGGAGCAAATGTCAGCGGCCGCCAAGATGCGTCAGGCCGAGGAGAACGAGGAGCGGTGGAGGGAGCAGGCTGAGCAGCAGGAGCGCAGCCGTCTGCTGAGGCTGCAGCAGGCCGCTCGCGAGGAGAAGCACAAGAAAGTCCTTCAGGAGCAGAACCTGAAGGCCCTGGAGGAGGAGAGGGCCGCCATGCTGGAGCAGGAGAGGCTCCTCCTGAAAGAGAAGCTCACCATGGCAGAGCTGAAGAGACAAGAGAAGGAGCACCAGGCGCAGGAGGACCGACGAGGCCTGAACAAAGCTGAGAGGAGGCGCCACGCTGCCCTGATACAGGAGATCGCCCGGAGAGAACAGGAGGAGAGGGAGGAGGCCAGGAGAGTGGCAGAGGAAAAGCTCAGCCGCTCTCTGGAGAATTATGAGCAGATTGTAGAGCGACGAGGGCAGGAGCTCAAGGAGAAGGCCAAGCGTGAGGAAAAGCAGATCCAGAAGGCGCGCAAAGCAGCCGAGAGACGCGAGAAGCAGCAGCAGCAGCTCCTGGAGGCTCGCATGAAGGAGGCAGAGAAACGGGCCAAACACGCCGCCGTGGTGGCCGAGGAGAAGGCCAAGGAGAAAGCCCAGCGGGCCACCCACAGCCGCCAGGAGAAGGAGCGACTCCAGAGGCTCAACCGGCAGCGGGTGGAGGAGGAGGAGAAGCAACGGCGCCTCGAGCTGCTCCAGTCCATCGAGAGGAAACTGGAGAAGAGCGAACAGATCTTCAAAGAAAAGAAGGCGGTGTTGGAGAGCGCTCGCTCTGTGGCGCGAGCCTCCTTTCACGTGCGGGACAAAGTGCGAGAGGAGACCAACATGCGCACATTCGATAAAATGGTTCTGGAAGCTCAACTCAAAGCCAGCCTGGATGAGAAATAACCTGACTGCTGAGGACTTGAGCGGTTGCTCGGCACTCGCCTGTTTTATGGTTCTCCAAAAAAAAGAAAAAGCTTTACCGTTCTACCCACAGAGACATTTTTCCATACGTATCTTCACCCACCAGCTGGTTTGACTATATTTTTTACATTTTTTTGTGTCATCACAGCAAACCAAATCATTTTGTACGATGGCCGTAAGCAGATACTTCTGAAGCTGCAGACTTTGTCTGTAGGCAAGCGTCGAGAGCTGTGTTTGCAGCCCTCCTCTCTGCCTCTCTGGGCCCGTCGCTGCCTCCCTCTTCAGCTACCGGACTGAAAGCTGTGGGAAAGAAAAGCGTCCATTGTTTCCCGGAAAGCACAACTCCATGATGACAGAAGCTTTTAAAGGAGGACTTCTTGAAGGATAATGTGAGTGCAAATGCTTCTAAAGCCCCAAAGCGACGAGGGATGTTTTTGTTGATGACAGCGTGATGGAGCCCAGGGCTGCACAGCATGAGCTCAATGCCCGTGCTGATGATGCATTAGAAGGATGCTGACTCCTGCAACAGGGCCCCTTTCTGACCTCTTCCCCTCTCCAAGATCCCTCTCTGTCTCCTCTTCATGCAAGATCGACGTGCAGTGCTCAGGAGAAACCAAGGTCAGCAGGTAGGACTTCCTGAATCAAAATCAAATGCCGCTGACGCTGTTGTTGACGGTGCAAAAACGCTTTTACTGGTCAGCTGGCAGCTGTAAATCTCTCTGGTTGTGTTAATCCTGAAATCTGTGAGATTAATAAAAGAGTGGAATAGAGAGAGAGATGGGATTTTTTTCCCCCAGATGTGGCTGTTTCCTTGGTAACAGAAATCAGGATGTGGCATCGAAAGATGAATGATTGTTGAGAGAGCGTGGGAATAATGGAAACCTCCTGCAGCTCTAACGGGGGAAAATGATCATGTTTAAGGTTTTTGAGTGTAGAGGCCTCTAATGTTGATGCGTCACATCTTTGGCCAGGAAGTGAACGGCACCGAGCTGGACAGACAGCTAAAAGCTGATTACATCACCACCTAAAAGGGATAGAGCTGCTGCATTAGGGCAGCAGGCTGGCAGTTCTTCTGTTCCAACCAGATTAACTCTAGGAGGTGGTGTCAGCTTAGAGAGACCAGACAGATTTAAGTGATGACATCATTATTTTTTCATTTATGCTTTTATTATGACATCAATTTCTCTCACAATTTGTACATTCATTTTTTTTTTTTTAAATTGTGTCTTAAAATCTGTAACCACTCATGCAGAGATCAAAGAAGAGTTTTATTCTTACTTATTATAATGACTTATATACTAAAGTGTAAAGTAACTATGTCATCTTTTCATTGAATTTTTAAGTTTTTAAGTTAGGATTCTTGCTTGTTTTCATTGTTGCTGCAGGTCCTGGAGCAGATGGACAGCTGTGCCATTCCAGATTTTTCTTCACTCCGAACTTCATTTATGGGTAAAACACTACAAGCTTCTCCTCTGACAAGGTTGTTCTACCAAACTCCATAGAGTTTCTGAAGAGCTTGTTTGTAACAGGAATATGCTGTTGTAAAGAAATCTATTCATATCAAGCTATCTTAATCAATTTGAAATTTGTAACTGTGCCATCATTCATGCTGCCGAAACAGGAAGTTGAGTCAGATGACCACCTTAATGCGTTACATTGCAGTATTAGTATGGATACTAATACGTGCTAATGCACGTGCGCCAGCATCGTCTAAAGGGTCTAAATATTTTCACATTAAAATCATGCCTCTTAACATTAAATCATTCTCCTTTATGGTTAAGTTAATGTAAGACCGAATGAGTGTCGCCTTTCTTTAATGGTTGCTTCAATGTCAGCTGGCCACTAGATGTCACTGTAATCTTGTTTTCTGTTTCCTCCTTTTTCACTGCTGGGAGGACTACTTCCTGTTTTAAGCGATATCTTTTGTATGTGGATTTGAGACATTTAATTCCACAGACTGCATCAGAACCAACCCGTGTATATTTTAATAAATTAACATTGTATTTTTTTCACAACATTTTAATGGCAGGTGTAATGGAGACAACGAAACGACGCATGCGAGGTTCAAACACAACTTTATTGACAAGGCATGCAGTTCTGTCCACGCGTTTCCTTTTCTTTTCCTGACGTGGGCTTCTTTACATCTTCTTTACATCTTCTTTACACCTTCTTTACATCATTTCTGCTCTCTGATTTGTCGTGAACTGCTTATGAATTGCGTTGAGTTGCGTCACTGAAGACAGCCTTTCAGACGCAGCAATAATGAAAGTTCTGTTACACAAACTGCAGTACAATCAAAAACGATTAAACGAGACATTTTACAATACGAATTTGGATTGTTTGTTACTCTCTAAAACAATAGTACAATAAAAGTCACAGGCTACAGTCACACACTGTTGACTGACTAGTCACGTTAGTCTCTAATGCATTAAGTTTATATTAAACTTTCTAATATAAATGTTTTTGTAAAATACATCATAGTCATTTTCTAAGTACCTTTTTTTAACTAGTATGTATGAGTTATATTACTTTTAAACCGTAAAATTTGAAGATTACTGCGTAATTTTCAAGTAATGTCAAAAAGTGTGCGACAAACCCGCAGTTTGACCTCATATTTTCGTGCCGTCTGAATATTTTTCTAACTCTTTGGTAGAAATGTGCAAAACAATAGTCTTCGCAACAGTTCCAGGACCTTCACACAGGCTGTCTGAAGCAGATGTTTTTGTACCTGACCCTCCTGGATCGGTTTAAATGGTCTAGAACAGGTGATCCAGGAGGGGCTGACGTCTGCAGCGCTGACATCCAACAGGTTCAGAAAACATCACGCACTCAGGCCAGACGCCTGCGATCTTCACGTCACTGACTTCCTCTCACTTCTGCGTCTTGCTGGCGCCGTCCTGGCGAGCCATGATTTTGTAGACTGTCTCCCTGAAGCTGAGGTCGGAGGTCAGCCGCCGGGCCGTCTCCCGCAGCTCCTCCATGCTGCGGTCGTCTGCGCTGGTGACCACGAAGGATTTGGAGTGTTTCACTGCAACCAAAGCACAACATGGATTAATGTCAACACTGGTTCCATGTCAAGTGATTTTCTGAGTCACAGCGCGCACCCAAGAAATAAAAAAAGTCAAACAGCGCTCAACGGAAAGTCCGTCACCGTCAAGTTTCATTTTTAGTTGGAAAGGTGACAGAACCTCTGTCTGTCCTCATGCACGCTGGCGTGACGCCTCTGTCCCTGGTGGACTTACCCCAGTGGTGCCTGGAGGCCCTCCTCTGGATCCTGCAGCTCTTGATGCGACGGGCCGCAGCTTTGTGCAAGTACACGGCGTTCTTCATGATGGATGGAAGCTTGGCCTCGATCTCCGCCGCACAGATGCACTCCTCGAAGAATCCTGGTTGCAACACAAACACCGTGGTTACGACCCGTCTCACAGAAGTTCGGGTTATGACGGGAGGCTCAAACACTGAGCTGCCGGTTTACAGATGGCTAATGACGGAAACGATGAATAAACAGTAATTGAAGACATTTCAAATCGTTTAAGCATTATTCTGGTACCTAAAGATCCGTTTCTTCTCATTACTGCCCGTATCTTGCAGAATTATTAAACATATCGTTACCTTTAACATTTAAACGATTTACCGCTGACGTGCCGTTTCAAACTCTATCCACCAGAGGGCAGCATATGTCCATTTGTGTCAACCGTGCACGTTGATCAGCAATAAACTTAAATATTCTGTATTATCTGGTAAGAAAGAGGCTCTTTTTTTCTCTGTGACTTAACAGCTCCAAAGGATCACAATGTCGCGCGGTGCTTCTGCGTGAGCGTCCGTGTGTGCGTGATGACACTCACTCCTCAGCTGGGTCACATTCCCCTTCATCTGCTCCTCCGTTTCTGTGCTGCGCTCCATGGAGTTCAGGCCTTTCTCCAGTTCCTGCAGAGCCTCCTCGGCCTCCTTCAGACGCTGCTCCAGCTCAGTCCGAGACTCGATCTCCGCCTGGGAGAACACAAGAAAAGGAGACAATTAAATAAAAATAAGGAGTTGTTAACGAGTAGAGGATGACAAATTCATTAAATATAGGCTTTTTAAACAAGATACACACTCATTTAACATACATAACGTTCACTGAAGCGGCTTACAGTTACTTTAGAAGTGGTAGCTGCGCTCCAGAAGCTAAAATAAATAATAATACGTTTGTCACAGTGTTTTTTTTTATGACATCAGAGATTTTATTTTGCTTAAAGCGACAAAATTGTAGTCATGCTGCATGTTTGCATATGTGCGGTCACGCTGCAGATGCGCAGTGGTGCTGCAGATGCGCACTGGTGCTGCAGATGTGCACTGGTGCTGCAGATGCGCACTGGTGCTGCAGATGTGCACTGGTGCTGTTACCTGCAGTTCGGCCTCGGTCTGTCTCTTGTCAACACTGAGCTGAGTGAGCGACTGTTGCAGCGTCTGAGCCTGAGACCAGTAGAACTCTCTCTCCTCCTGCAGGACTTTAGCCATCTGCTCATTGTCCTTCAGCCTCAACACACACAGGAAAATGATAACACGTCATCAGAGACTAATTCATTAACCACGAACCAGCTGCCACGCCGATTTTCAGTTGAGGTAAAACGTCATGTGACCAGCAGAGGGCGTCACATAACTAGCTGCCGTTAGAAAATAATTTTATATGACTGCAGATTTTACACGATTAATTGGATTTTAAATTATTAATCATTCAACTCTTGTAGTTTCAAGACAGCTGAGGTTAAAATTCACGAAGGGTATCGGTCCAAACGGACATTTACAATAAATAAAACAAATTTAACTTCATCAAAACAACAATTAAAACACTAAACTTTTACCTGAGAGAGAGGCTGTGATATAAAATATGTATACGTCTGATATAGAGGGATGGTGGAAAATGAAGCGAATGTTTTCAGGACAGAACATTAGTGATGCACAGTCAATGGAGGCTGCTGGAATATCCCATTTACTGTTGCTGATCAATACACTGATGCTGAGGCGATCGATAAGCATTTTCCACCCGCAGCCTCCTGCCTTCCACAGTCACCGTGATGATTCTGAGCACACAGTTCATCACCCCCGTGTGCCCGATGACCAGAAGTTTTTACTCACTTCTCCTCTGCCTGCTCCTTTTCCTTGAGCAGCACCTTCATCTCCTCCTCGATGTGCTGCAGGTCCTTCAGCAGGTCCACGTCCCCGCCGTTCTCGCAGGTTGGGGTGTCCTCCGCTGCCTCCGTATGTTTCTCCTCCTTCTTCACCCCCAGCAGCTCCAGAGTTCTCTGTTTCTCCTGAGAAAGTTCCTGAAAACAGTCGTCGGGTCTGTGTCTGCTACTAACAACGCTTTCCAACGGTTGTCACTGTAAAAATGGTTTCATTCTCTAATTCTTTCAGGTTTAAAATCTATTTCTTTGTTTTCTTGGACACGGAGTTCAGTTTTTGGCAGCTTACCTCGATGGATTTCTGCAGCATCATGGTCAAAGTGCTCAGCTCCTCCTTCTCACTCTCGACTCCGCTCAGCGAGCGGGCGGTTCCGTCCAGATCTCTGCCGCGGATGCACATCCCCTTTAATTCGCACGGCCATCAGAGACACTTTTATGCAGGAATGTAAAGAGAGGATGTTCGTACTGTTTGATATGCTCCTGCTCCGCCTTAAGCTCCATCACCACCTCCTCAAACTTCAGCTTCTCCTCCTCTAGGACCTGATTCAGCCGCTCCAGCTCCTGAGCAGAAACACATTTGTTCAGATGTTCCAAAACGAGGATGAGGATGGATGAAGCAGCCTCACCTCTCGCTGCGCTCTTTGATGGCTGAGCTCTTCGGTTTCCTCCATCAATTTATCTGGAGAGACAACGAGAGACGCGCGCGTTCAGAATAATCTGATTCAGGATAATCTGATGAAAGTCAGGGTGAGATTGGTACCCAGATACTCCTGCTTCTCCTTGGCCAGCTGGAGCCCCTGAGCCTCCAGGCTCTCGATCATGGCCTCTCCCAGCTGGGCGTTCTTCCACGTGCTGTTGGATGATAGAATAACACAAACAGACGTTTTCCTTTAATCTTCACGTTGCTGAAATGATGCGGTTACCAGACAGATTAGGTCAGATGGCGTCATTTTTCTCATACTCACACAACCACTCGCATTAGTTTTTGCTCCATACTCGTACCTCTGCTGTCTTTTCAAAGATTTCCCGCTGACCCACAGAAGCTTTACACACGATGGCGTTTCCTCGTTCTAACGGGTTTCACTCACACTTTCCCCGACTCCTGTAGCATCTCCATCCACTGGACCTGCTCGTCCTCCGACTCTGCAGCCAACACGATGGTGCCCTGCAGGTCACACACACACACACACACACACACAAACAAGCTCAACAGTCAGGCGGTAAGCCAGAGCACAGGTTTCTGTCTTCACATAAAGAGTTAACAGTTAACCATATAACTGCTGCCTGAAGCTGCGATGGTTCTTACTGTAAAATCCTCCAGGTTGACCACGATGGCGAAGGGCATGCCTGCGTTTTCACTGGCCGTCACCACACAGCCTCCCAGCGGGATGACCCCCTGAGACCCCAGCAGAGTCAGGTCAGCTTGGATGAAAAGGTTTCTCTCACCTCAGCGCTCCTGGGAGGATCCTCACCTTCGGGTGGATGTTGAAGTAACTGTTGGCCTCAAAGTTCCTCTTCTCACTCTCTGCGTAGTAGAGCAGGAAGCTGTCTTTGATGACGAAGAACCTTAAAGACCACGAATGGAGTCAAGAGCTTACAATCGTTTTCAGAAATGTCCACCTTGAAACTCAGATACCTGAAAAGTATTTGTAAAAACGTTTTAAACTGAACATTTATGGACAATTAAGGATGCTTTACACCTTGAAAATGCTACAGTTATGCTACATTTCAGCTTTCTACAGATTGAACTCAAAGATCTGCAGCGCTTCTGCTTGGCTTCCTGCGGTCAGAGCTGAAGCCTCACCTGCGGGACCACTTGGCTGACGGCCGTCCGAAGGGCCTCTTCCACAGGACGCCATGCAGCTGCACTTTGGTGCTGATGTCCAGAGCCTCCGAGTCCGACTGCTCCATGGACGACCAGGGTGACAACAGAGAGGTCCGGGACGAGGAGGAAAACATGCTCTCTGGGCTTCCCACGCCCCGGGGGAGGAGGAGCCGATAAAAGGATCGATAGGGGATTTTTACCAACAAAATCGGAATCGATGGACGCGAATGACGCAAGAACCGGGCGGGGAGGAGAGCGCGAGGCTGCCGGCAAACTTCGATACAAAACAGGAAACAAATTCCAATAAGGCTGCAGGCGGGAATGATGCTGCTGCTGATGGTGCTCATCAGCTGGAGGCAGATGCAGGGAGGAGAGGGAGGAGAGATGAGGGAGGGAGGGAGGAAGCGAGAGAGAAAGAGCTTTAGGAACATAAACACACTCCAGGCAGTAAAAGCTGCTCAGATTACTGTACTCGCAGCTCTTGGCAGGTACAACCACCCCTCCATCCATCCCTCCATCTGCGGCAGCGGGGGCGTGGCTTCGTCCTGATTAGGTGGGTGTGGTTAACCCGAGGCTCAGATTAATTGACAGAACATGTGTCGGAGCGGACGGACAGCAGATTATAACCGGATTGACAGCTCGACCCTGAAATCCTTCCAGGAGTCAAACATCCTGTAACATCTCTGCAAACAGGAATTAAACAGGAGCTGAGCCACAGAAGAGGATTAGTGCCACAAATTTAATGGTTTTTTTGAACTTTATCAGGATCATGTTTTAGTTTATATGTAGTCACATGTTTTCAAACACTTTCTCATTTTAACAATCAATATTTCCTCAGAATATCTTCAGGGCTTCAGTCAAGGAACTCAAAACCAACCAAAAAACAAAGAAACAGTCATTTATAAGTTTGGTCAATTATCAAAGACCACAGATACAAATTTAACTGACTTTAAAGGGGGTGTGAGAGCCATCACGCTTTCAAACAGCCTGAAATAACCCCAGAATTAGCTTTTTTGTTAGAAAAACAACAACTTCATTATATGACATGGTGTTTTACAACCTTTAAAAATTATTTTTTTACACAACGGAAAGTCTGGAAATAAGGCGGACTCATTCTGGAATGACAAAGAAAATAGCCGCACACCACTGCCCCCTACTGACGCTTTCACAAACACCAACCTGATGCTGCCGTCGCCACACATCCAACAGCTTCAAAGGATTTATCAAGTGTTCCCTTTTAAAACGGCCAAATGCAAAAAATGTTTACAATCATGACAACAGAGAGGGATTGCATTCTGTCACAGATTAAAGTTAAAATGGAAGTTATTCCTCATGTTGCCCTCTTTGAAAAGTTCATTTCAGCATTGATCACTGATCTAATCAGGAACTGTACCTGATTGGACAAAAGCAAGAAAAACACTCAGTCCTGACATGATTATGGAAAAAGTCATCTAGGTTAATGTGACCAAGCTTGAATCAGACGTGGATGCGAAGCTCCTCATCTCCGTCAGTCGCATCTGACCTGATCACAACAACGTTTCTTCTCAATAAGCGAACCCGTCAGACCGACTCAGGAACTCAGAGACCCCATGAAGTCCAGATGAAGGTGTAGGCCAGCACCGGCACACATTCATCCACCTGTTGAAGACGGTGGCGAGCAGACACGTGAGGGCAGCGCTGCGTTTAAACACTCTGAACACAGTAGAACAAAGAAACGCTTTGAAGATCAACGTAAATCGTCTGAGCCGCCGCTGCACTCCCAGATGAAGATGCTCTTATTGCTAACGTGAGGTCGGTGAAAGTGGAAACACTGGGAGAGTAACCACGCTGGCCCCTACGCATGCTCTCCGCCCACACAGCCTCCATCACTGAACCAATCACAAAAGACCACAGAGATTACGAAAGGACTAACCTGAGCTAATCAAAGTGATGAATCCATGCTGGGGGTGCCTGTACTTTAATGCAGAGTTGAAAGTGGAACATTTACAGGGATCAAAACAAAAAGGAAACCATCACCAACCGATTTCCTGTCAGGTCAAACTTACTGACATAATGGTTACCAGCTGGTGTTCAACATCTCTGCCATCCCATGACAACCTGGTACGCTTTTCCCACAAGTCTCAGCGTGTTACAGCATCTTGGGTTCTGTTTCCTCACACTAATTTGGCACTTGTAGTTCCGTTTGAATGGTTGTGGAGTCATTTACAAGATGTACAGGTTTATTCATCTAAAAAGTTTGCTTCTCCAAACCCTCGAAAGTCCCACTGCGCAACCTGAACTCTACTAAAACGTTCTGCTTTCGCACTTTGGACTCACGATACCCAGAAACGTTTCACGGGGATGCAGATCAAAGGATCAAAGGTCCACTTCTGGTCTCAATAAAAGGACAGCGTCATTACCAAAATTAAATTAAAAAGTTGCCTTCCTCCTCCGTTTCTGCAGCCAATCTCAGCTCCAGATTCATCGCTCCCAGTTTCAGAGTCAGAAACTGTCCCGCCGACGATGAGCTGGTCAAACATTAAGACTTTAGTATCCCTGTGAGGACCGAGCTCGCCTTCTAATGGTGGTGACCGACAGACAGCACCAGCGGGATGAGACAGCCCAGCACCAGAGCCAAGATCTCCACCTTGCTCAGTCCTTTGTTCCCACTCCCGCCGGCCGGGGCGTGGCTGTGGCCTCCGCCCCCGACTTCAGGGAGGACGTGCACGGTGGCCACGTAGAGGAAGGTGCCGGCGGAAAAGAGCATGGCGACGCCGGTGGCGTTGATGTCTGACAGCGCCTCTTTGCTGCTCTGAAAGGGAGAAGAAAGAAAAGACTTTCAGAGGAAACCTGGCAACAATTTCTTTCAAACAAACACAATTCTATTTTAAATAATGCGCTAAAAACACTTTGGATCAGTTGTTGCCAGGTTGGTTAACTTTGAAACCTTGAGGCGATTCAGGCCTCCTGCTCCAGCCCCAAGGTGGGATTTCCTTATGTTTACCTGACTGAGGCCTACAAAGGTCAGCATGGCGAGGATGGGTGCTGCCAGCGCAAAGACCAAGAGATGCTTGCGGATCCGGTTCCTCTCCAGACCAGCGTGCATTAGGAATGACACCAGACCAAAGGCTGCAGGGGCCTGCCGACGACAGGAGATCCAGAGGTGGACGTGTAAAAGGACAGGTCAACATGTGACAGACTCTAAACAAGTCTCTGGATTGTTCATTTCTGCTCCGCTCCGAAAAAATGCTAGCTGACCTTGTGCAACATGATGGCTACAAAGACAATGAGCTGAACGCTGGTCTGAGACGTTGAGGCAGCCGCTCCTAACGCAACTCCATCAGCTGAGGACAAAACACAAGGTTGCGCACACACCTTATAAACTGGGAACTACAATATCACTACAATCTCCTGTGCAGTACAAAAAACCCATGGCACACGATGAAACCTTGGCTTCATATCAGCCAATTTTAAAGAGTGTGTGTGTCCCACCTGCAGCATGGACCACCAGGCCCAGGGTGGTGGTGATTTTCGAAGAGGCCACCCTCGCCGACTCTGGATCTAAACCGTTGACAAGAAGAGACGATTTTACGATGAGAAGACAGAAAAATAAAACCAATAAAACATCTCCACAGTGAGGAAAGACTGTCATCAGACTGACCTTCAGTGCTGTGCACGTGTGAACTGCCTATCTGGTCCACCAGCAGCATAAAGACAAACCCCAGGACCAGAGAAATGCCGATGCAGGAGTGAAGCTGCTCGTGGCCGTGCTCGTGTTTCCCACCGGTACTCAGGACCGCTTCCACTTCAGCTTTTGTCTCCGATACTTCGGCAACCCCACCATGACCAAGATTATGGTGACCACCTGCAGAGGAACCAGTGAAACACATCTACTTATTGAGCTGAAACCCCGTTCATTCAAATGTACATTAAACAAACACATCTGTTTGACAAAGTCTTAGATAAGAGGGGGAAAAAAAAGTATGGCAGGTCAGATGAACTTCACTGCACACCGAACTTTGTTCTGTTTAAATACCCACAATTTAAACATGCAGTTAAGGTGCATGAGTGTCATTATTGTACAAGAAGTGGAGCATTTATATGGTAGGACTGTAAAAAACGCGCGAAATCATTATGAAATACTTCATGACTTTGGACTCAACACAGCTGAACTTTACCTTCAAGGATTTCCTCATAAAGTGCGTGGACGCCCTCGGGAATGATGACAGCCAGGGCAGTTCCACACAGCAGCCCAGCTCCCAGGACAGTCACCAGCTTCAGCCTTTCCTGCACCAGCAGCCCCAGATCAGCACATTCACATACAGAAGGACCACATATCGAGGCTGATTGATAATATAAGCAATACTGAATACGACAGAACCAACAACGGTGAACTTCTATCCCTGTTGTTGATATGATTAATTCAAAGCTTAAGTTAGTAATAATTTAAAGGAATCAAACTCACCTCTGAAAAGTTGACTGCTAAAGGTATTGTTCCAGCGACATAACATCCTACTAGCATCGCAAGGGAAAACAGGCTGATCGAGCTGAAGTCGTCCATGATTGCACTTTTCTCTTCGGCTACTTCACTACGAAGCTAAACCAGAAAACAAACAGGCAGTCTATTTTTTCTTAAGTCGGCGGCTTTGTTAGCAGCTGTCGGGTTAAAGTGCACATCCAACACACCTAAATGACAGCTGTTAGTGATATAAATATCACGCCTCTTCCTGAATTTAAATACCTGAAAACAAACATCCACGTTAACTTCACATGAACGTTACAGATGTTGGCCTCGAATGTTAGCTAAGCTAACCTAATTCGCCTAGGAATTAGGTTAGCTTAGCTAGGAAAAACCTAGGAATCACAAAATGAAGACTTACAAACGTCCATCTGAAAATCTTCGTTATTCCGCATCATTTCTCCTTCTGTCGACGGTGGTATTGTTACTATCCTTCTTGGTTAACAGCTAGCATTCCTGCTAGCAAAACGAACATCCCCTTGTTGCCTATTAAGTTTCCGGGGAGAAAAAAAATGCTGCCACGTCATTTCTTCTTCTGCGGTTTTTACCGGAAGCTCCGCATACCCGCTTACACGATACTGCCCCTCAGGAGAAAACTGTTCTTTACAATAAGTAACAGTATGAAACTAGATTTGTCACATTTTCCGCATTTAAAATCAACTTCTTAAAGAATTAAACAAACACAAATGTCATTTTCTTAAAAAAACATTTTTATTATATCACTGAATCGAGAAATGCCTCAGCATAACAAATTAAAGCAGAATATCCAACATTGTCCTGATCATGATGGAGAGCAGACATAAAACATGAAATCATGTTAACCTCAACAATTAAAGAAAAACAAATTATTTTTTCCCATGCAGCATATTTGTGCAAACCTTTTCCTTTCACAGGTCAGACGCTCCATCCAAACAAGGCAGGCTGGAGGCAGCAGGTCCTGGTTGTTGGATTGGAGGGCTGTTCAGACACATTTTACCAGAACACCTCATCAAGAAGTCTAAACTAAAATATCATGGCTCTTTCTATTTCGCCAGTCCAATCTTCTTTGCCTCTGTTTCATATATTAACAGCCTCCACATTTTTACTATGAACACTTCGGCTTCTTCATCGAGAACCTAAACACAACAAAACAGTAATCAGCAAAAATTTGAACTACAATTGTTAACAACAAACCAGTTAAGAACTGAGTAACAAAACTCACCATAGCAACATCATCAAGAATACCCTGAGGAGTGCTGTGTGCCATCACCTGGAGAGAAGCAAACACACAATGAAACCCAAAAAAAGAACACACAAGAGCACAAAAATAAGCACAAACCTTTGAACACACAAAATCAACTAGTGTGGCCTCCTCCTCTCCGATGTATTCTATAATTTTCTTATTGATCCAGGGCCGTATGCGTCGATCCATCAGGGTCTAGAGAACCACGAATTAAAGAGGGTTGAATATGTTAGAATAACAAACTGAATTTTTAAATGTAAGCTTTTAAAGCAGCGGCTGTAATCGGTCTTTACCGAGTCGACCATAGTCCAGTCCAGAGGGTAGGAGAAGAGCTCTGGTCTCGCTGTTGGGATCTTCTCAATTAGGCTCTTTATGTGTTTACGTTTCTCCTCTGTGTTAATGTTATTTTTAGACCCTGACAGTTCTGCTCCATCCAGTCCCAGACTCTTGTCATTGTCACCGTAGTCCAGCGGCACCAGTTTCCTTTTGCGCTGCGGCGCGTCAATTTCTTCATCATCAAATTTGTTAAAAACACTTTCCACTGTAGTGAGCTTCTTTCTCTTCCCAGCAGCGAGCTGACAGGGACTGTTGGAGGTGCCTACAGAAGGGAAATATCACATTAACGTCTAGAACAAAGAAACTTCTGACCCCTCTCTGATTTTGGACTCACCCAGTTTGAGACTGAGACCAATCTTGGGCCGGTTCTCCTCCAGAGGCTGGACTTCAGGAGTGTTCTCTCCCGGTATGATGATGCCACATGGAGACTCATTGGCAGGTGAGTTTGGTGTCACGTTCCCACTGGCAGAGGAAACGGAGGGAGCAGCGGTGATTGGTCTCATCACGGGCTTGGGCTGTGGCTTGTCCTCTTGCAAGTCCTCGCCGTTGTGAAAGGCATCTTCTTCCACGTCCTCATTATCGTGATCGTCTGATAGTTTCTGGGGGACCTGTGGCACTGGCTGTGCGGGTCTTTCTGACTCTCTCTTCTTCTGATCCCGATCCCTGTGGGGCTTCTGTTTTTTCTCATCCGGTTCCAGTTTCAGAGGAGCCTGTCGTCTGCGCTCTGCCTCCTCCTCCAACTACAAAGGGAGACATGAAAAAATTGACTGTCAGGTCGACAACCTGTTCTGGGACCACTGAAGAAGAGCATAAAGCTGGATACTTTAATCTTTCCTGTTCAGATCAACCTTCTAATTTCGAATGAACTAATATGTAAAAGACTGCTGTAACCAGAACGAGTGACCCACTCTCTGCAGCTCAGCATCAGGGTCAGGATGGCCTTCAGCCAGAAGTCTCTGTCTTATTTCCTCCAGCTCCTCTTTCTCCCTCTTCCGGTCACGCTCATCCAACTCTACCTCCTTTTCCCTGTCACGGATTCGCTTCTGCAAAGCACTTCCCCTGTGTGAGAAGGATAAGAATCCAGTCAACAGATGTGCAAAAGAAAAATGTATAATCTTATTTAGACTGTGTTTAAAAAAAAAAAAAAAAAAAAAAAAAAAACCTGTAAAATTTTGGATCATCTCTTTCATCGTCATAATCTTCAAGGAATTCCTTCAGTCTTTTGGCTTCTTTCATCTGAAATAAAGCAGAAAAAATTTAAAAACACCTTTAGAAATCACTTGTCCACTCCAATGATAAGCTGTTAAATGCCAATCCATTTAGTTCCCAACACCTAAACTTTATGAACATGGATTTATGTTTACCACTTCACGCCGCCTATCATCATCTCTCTCTGCATCTTTGCTGTAGTCACGAGATTTCTTCCTCTCCCGGATCTCCCAGTTTTTGAGCCGCTTTAAAATGGGAAAAAAAAAAAAAAAAATTAATCAGATGGGATCAGGTTATAGTGATGATGCAAGTCTACTGGTATAATTTTAACCATGTCAGGATGGACACACACTTCCTGGTAAGCTGCCTCTTTGTCTCTGAGCCTCCTCTCCAGTCTCCTCCGCTCGTACACATCCTCCTCATCTTCATCTCGGTCTCGTTTTTTATCTTCTCGAGCCCGCTCCCTGCAGAAATCACCATTACTGATGCTAATCAGGTTAAATCATTCTGAATTTAAGTACAGATAAAAATAACCCCACTGACTTTGACCTGCTCCGGTCTTCTCTGATATCTCGACTCCTCTCCCTCTCACGCTCCCTCTCACGCTCCCTCTCACGCTCCTTGGTCTTCTCACGTTCGCGGTCTCGCTCTCGGTCTCTTTCGCGCTCCTTGTCCCTCTCTCTCTCCCTTTCTTTCTCTTTCTCCCGGTCACGGCGCTCCCTCTCACGCTCCCGCTCCTTGTCCCTCTCTCTCCTTTCCCTCTCAAGCTCCAGTCGCTCCTTTTCCTTCTTTCCTTTTTCTTCCTCCAGTTTCTGCAGAAGTCCAACAGGAATGAAAATGAAGGAAAATATTACTAGTAATAAAAATACACAAGAGATATATATTAAAAGAATCATAAATACACAGGATATCAGCACATGGAATATTCTTACTCCCTGTGCCAAACATGCTCACATACTGTCACGACTGTTGGTTGGTGCAAGTGAGGAAGTCCTCTTATCCCAGATGTTTCCTCTGGAAAACTGGGGATCTTGGCAGGATTAACGCTGATACTTGTCAATTCGGTAGAAACTAACTCAAACCCAGGGCTCAATAACGAGCTATAACTATGAAAAAAACCTTAACACCAATTTTCAAAATCTCAACTCGCGGTTTTTGGTATGGTGTTTTTGAAGATGATTAAGAAAGGTAATTGCAGACTTTACTCAAAAATAACAGTATCACCTGCAACATTTACATTTTACTGCATCAATATGTTGGCACACTTCCAGCCTGATGCGTATTGAGTTTTTTTCATACACATAAGAGGTCAGCTTGTCCTCTGCACTGTGCATGTGAGCTCTGATGATGTTGGATTATGCTCTGATGTAATAAGAGACCATCGTCATAAACATTCTGCTGTGGGCAAACACGAATCTGTCAAACACACGTTCATCCACTGTTCAAGTCAATGTGCTTCCAGGCCAAAAATACACTGTCATGGATTTCATGGACTTTCTGTAAAGTGGATTAACACTAGCTGCAGTTCTGCATAGCAAAGGCTCCTTTTAAGTAATTACATAATCCTCTTCCATGTGTTTTCCACGTGTATCAGTCAGCTGTGAGCTGCTAGAAGAGATGTGCACGCAACTGAACCCAGACGAGCGTGACAGTATTTTGGAAAACTTCAGTGGGGTAAAATAGCACAGGCATTTTTCTACAGCTGCTGGTGAACTTACAGGTGATGAACTATGGTTTCAGCACCCCCACCTCCTGCTACACAGCCTAGAGGCTAAAGGTGCCAGAAAACGTGAAAAAAAAAAATAAAAATTAAAAAACCCCTGGAATAACTGGGAAGAAGTTGATCTATTTATAATTCATCCACACAAAGAAACAACAACAAACTCATATTCAAACGTCAGTTTTGAAAGTCTGAAACAAATCAGATACAGTAAAATAGTGAAGCGGTCTTACCGTCAGGCTGACGCCTCTCTGGACCCTCAAACCCAGGCAAGAAGTGAACAGTCAGACTCACAGTTCAGCAGCCATTAACATCAGCACTACAATCTGACTGCTGAGTAACACTGAAGAGCGACTGAAGTGTGAGTCTGAGTGCAGAAAAATGGACAAAACAACAAGGGAATGGGAGAAAATCTTACACTTCACATGTGTTCGATTCAAAGAGGATAGGAACATTAGTTTCCTCAGATATCATTGTGGAACAATCTCAGCTACCTCTTCAACTTACCTCATCATGGTCTACTCAATCAATATAACCCTTAAATCACTATTTTAAACAGTCGTGAAGGTAATTCTGGGATTTCCGTCCTCGCATTCATCCTGGGATTCTGAATTCCTTGTCTAGGTTTAGTTGCAAGAACATCTCTGGCACAGTTTGTTATGATCAATGTTATATTGAGACTGATTTATTTTTAAATCTGTCCTTTTATGAAGGTTGCTGCTGAGTGTGAAAAAGCCTAAGTGGAACTTTCTACTGAGACTGGTGAGGACGAGGTTCGTGGCTTCATACTGACGAGCTTTGAGGAAATCTTCTAAAATCTGATTGGTACACAAGTATTTGCGACCCCAAACAGTGGAGTTCTATAAAAGTAAAGAGTGTGGCAGTAAACTCCTTACCTGTTTTTGAATTATAAATCAATTAACCTGGATCTAGACTAAGAGCTGCGTTTTACTTGTTTAACCTTGAATAGAGAACTTTTCTGTTTTATTCAATGTTTCCTCCTCTTTCAAACATGATTCACTGACGTTCAAGGGTATTTTATGAGCATTTTATGATCAAGGGCATGGGACTAACAAAGGACAGAACCAAAAAAAAGTGAAAAAGTTGGAAAATGATCTAAGTAAAAAAAAAAAAAAAAAAAAAAAAAAGTGCTTACCTTGAGAGTCTTCAGACCACAGCGTGCTGTGGAGGGGCGCTCCCTACCTTTGTAACTCTACATGCTGCAGTTCAAACTACTGCAGTGGTTAGGCTCATTCAGACTCTGCGTCTTCTCAAAAACAATTCCTGTATCATGAGGGCCTGCAGAGGTTCACTGAGCTGTCAGGTATCAAAACCTGCTTGCACCACAGGCTTTGTTTGTCATTCCAGTTCCCCCACTGATCCCCAGTTTCCCGCCCCAATCAGATCCCCTTGGTCCAGATTTAAGAACCAGAAGTAAAATGACAGCCAGCTGCCCCTCAGCGAGCCCCCCAGAAGGGAGCGCCCAGAGTGAGTAAAGAAGAAAAGAAAGCTCATACTTACATCCTATCCTTGCAACTTTTTCCAAAGCTGAGATTCTGAGATTCATCTTGCTCTAGTCACCAAATGAACTCTACCACATTGGTGGGGTTTAATCAATAGATTAGCTTTAAATGGAATTTAACATTGTGTCCATGCACTCTGTGTGATGACCTAGCTTGTGCACAGCATATTTTTTGGCTCAAATCTTTGATAAATATAAAAATAATAGCTTGTTTCCAATTCAAAGTTGACAAATATTATACAGCCATCCATCACAGCTGGATTTGGTATTTATAAACTTATCTATGATAGTATAGATGTCTTTAGGAATGAGGAAGTCGTTATTATTTTTACAAACGTGGAGCTTTTTTTCTCCAATATATTTATAGAGTAAAAACAGCGGTCTGATATGTTACCTTGTGTGTGTCGCGGAATTTACTGATCTCTCTGGATATCAAGTCTCTCTTGTCTTCCTCGATTTCCATGGCACTGATATCCTCCTTGCACAGAGGGAAGAGAGGAAAGCGAGAGCACAATGAGCATTCTGCAGTTTTATTAATGATCAGTGAATTCCAGAAGACGTGAAGGATGCAGATGGTACCTCCTCTTTCTTCTCTTTCCTCTTCTTGTTGCGGGGTTGACTGTCAGGGTCTTGTGAGGGGGCATTGAGCTCATTTGCGTATTCTCTGATCAAGACTTCTATTGACCCTTTTACACCCTGGTCCTTACGCAGGTTTTCCTCATCAAGGGCCTCCTCCTCTTCCTCCTCCACATTGTCTGTCCCACTGGCTTCCTGTAGGTTAAGGAAAGAAACAAACATATATATTAGAGTCACAATCAAAACAAAACAGAAATATTCATTCAATATATGACTCAGCTGGGGAACATCTCACCTTGTTTGCACCTCTCTTCTTGGCCTTCCACTCATCCAGCTGGGCCTTGGTCTTTGCATCCACCTTGACCAACAACTTTTTATCGCCTAAGAGCAACTCATGCAGAAGTCTGAGGGCTCGCAACGTGGACTCAGGCTCCTTATACTCACAGAACCCAAAAGCTTGCAAAAGCAAAAAAGCAAGAGCAAAAAACAAAACAAAACAAAAAAACTTATGGTTACATAAAATATGTATCCTTCTTTACATGCATCTCCAAACCTCAGGGCATTCAAACTGATCTTTCAGAAATATTCATTTCCAGTATTACAGTGATTAATGTACACTTGTTACATCAAGAGCAGGTGGTTCATGCACGTCATTCATGTCTGTTAATTTACCTTGAAGTTTACCAGAGGCACCCTGCACCCTTTTCCAGCTCAGAACAATACCACATTTCTAAAATGATACAGAAAAAAAAAACTATGACAAACAGAGAGAGACAGACGTTGAATCCCATGAACCTGGTGTCAACTCACAGCCAGAAGTTGTCTGACCAACATGTCAGAGGCCTTTTCAGAGATGTTTCCCACAAACACTGTAGTGGTGGGTCCAGCATTTTCATCTGCATCCTTCACTCTGATGGGCCCAGACTCTCTCTTCTGAATCATCGGCTTCTGTGCTGCAGCAATTGCAGCTGGGTCCAGAACCTGGAACATTACATTGTAATTCAGATCTTCAAACTACATTTTTATCTAGTACATCCAAAGAGCAGGGTAGCAAAAATGTGACTACTGGAATAGTTTAATATGGAATATGCTGTTAATAAAAATAATTATTAAAGTTTTAAAACTCTTAAAAGAGAAAGACACGCAATAAGTGTTCTGTAAATTAATAGTTAGTGCAACTCACTGCGGGTGCCATTACGCCCATGTGAACAGGGATCATGGGGGTACCTGAAAGCACAACGAAAAGCAAAACCGTATGACCAGAGACGAACAAAAAGTGTGTAAACTGATCTGAACTTTACGATTCACTGTCGGCACATTTACTCAAGAGCGAGATCAGATTGAATGTGTATTGATGCTATTAATCCCAGATTAGATAGATCTGATTCCAGAGACCAGACTTGAACGTTGCTGGTACAAATGCACCGATATCCATTAACGTTACCTGGGGGAACAGTTGGGGTAAATCCTGCAAATTGAGGAGGTGGAATTCTCGGAGGCAATTGAGGGATGCCAAGCTGCTGGCGATTGATCGGAGGAGGATAAGACATCCCGAAATGAGCACGAAGCTGTAGACAAAATAGACAAATCTGAAGACCAAAGCAGTGCTGACTTCTTTAACGCTGACTGACTAATACCGTTATGTCTTTGTTTTGTGATTATCTAAACCACCGTCAATTATCATTAATTTAAAAAAGCCCAAATGTTCCACATTGACATTGTTGAACAGGAAGCTAAATTAGCTGTGGCCTTGCTAACGCTAGCCTAAATTAGCAAAGGCGGTCACGTATGTATTTACTCACCTAAAGTCAAATGTATGATAAAAATGAGTGTTTGTTTTACCGCGGTCTATTCAAATAAAAGGCCATTAAACACGGTAAAGATAAAAACGCAACGATAGAGGTTAATAGTGTTGGGAAAAAACCGAAGACACAAATAATTGGGAATCTTTTCCCTCCGAAATGAATCTTGGGATATTTAAAACTAAATCCTGAGTTTGGTCTCACAGGTGTTGACTGGTTCGGTCCTTCACTCCGTAAAAATGAAAATATGTGTAAATATGTTTTTTTATTGACTCAAAACAAGCTGTCAGATTAAAAATTTTGGAAACATCACGCAGTGCATGAATGTGTCAATTTTTTTCCTTCCCTACTTCTTTTTAAGTGTTGCAAATTTTTACAGCATCTACCATGCAACCGTCATCCATGTGGAAACGAACGCACGAACAGATAAAAATTTCAAGAGTCGTGGCAATCAAACCATTTGAGCGATACGTTAAAATTTTTTGGACGGATAATTTTTGCCTGACAGTTTTAAAGGAGGGAATAAAGTCCCCTAAACACCTGTAGTTTATATTTTCCAACACTTGGTGTCGCTAAAGGATTTTTTTATCTTGTACTTCTGACACCTATTCTGATAAAATAAAATAACGCATAACCTTGAAAAGTAAGTGGTGAAAAATGTTCAGAATAAAATTAAATGTTCAGAATCTAATTAATTCTGCACATAATTTTGAAAATGTCACAGCAAATTGTGCTTAGTTTAGTTTGGAATAAGACACGAGCATAGTTGATGATGATATATTATTGATGGGATGATGAAATCGTGTTTAGCACGCTTTAACATACGTATGTTATATCACAGAAACAACAAACCATTGTTAAGTATTCTTGACGCCTGTAGATCGCTCACGCCTTTGGCTTTAGAGAGTCACATGAGCAGTGACGAGTGAATATTCTCGTTTCGTTGGCAAGAACAAAACAAAATTATATTCTGTGCGTTTAAGACCCCTTGAGTCAATTATAATGTATTCTTCTGAATGTTTTTCCTTCTCATTTTTAGTTTATTTGCTCGTAAGTACAGACCAACCTCGTAGTTGGGGTTCATACAGCGTTGTTTTTTTATTTATTATAAGAAAACTAAATAAATAATCAAGTTACTAAAGTATGAATTAAATAGATAATTGATTAGGATCTGACAAAGTTTGTTTCGACCGCATCCTATGTCGCGTTAACTGGAATTTTCCAGTGGCTAAAGTACTTGGCCTGCGTGATCGACCGACCACACCAACAAAGTCGAACCCATCCATTTCCGATTTTCTCATTGGATAATCCGGAGGTGTGTCAACCAACTTCATGTTTGACGCCCTTAACACGCTGCCAGCGACGGATGAACTATTTAAAAGACACAACCCCATTGCCTAGACTGGACGTCGCGTTGTGTGAATAAATTAGGGCGTGGTCTCTTGCGCCTCTGACGCACCGGCTCATGAATATGTAGCAGGATGGGGACGCTCTTTAAGACCGGCCTTCTGCGTCACCACTTGCGACATTATCCAGCGCAACTCGCACGGACCTTTCGTCATTTCCTCTGGTAGAATCATTCTAAAATCGGTCTGATATTTTTCGGAAAAATGGCCTTGAGGGAACCGCTATTCCGTCTTCTCAGAACCAAACTCCGCAACACTTTACAACAAAGCAGAGGGCAAAGTGTGGCGGTTTTGGGTGCTCCGTTTTCAAGAGGGCAGGTAAAAAATAAATAATACTTTAAAAAGAAAAATCCTAATTTTAGACTGATTAAATGGAATGATCAGAGATCTCGCCATCACTAACGTGAACTGTTTTCTGAGCAGAAAAGAAGAGGCGTGGAACATGGACCGAAAGTCATCAGAGATGCGGGGCTCATCGACAGGCTCTCCGCTTTAGGTAAGGCTGCAGAATTACGTAACAGTGTCTAACTTCATGTCTGTTCTGGTTTAATTCCTCCTGTCGATGGTACGCACCCAGTTACGTCAAAGAATGTGTGAAAATCAGTATGCACCACAAAGGGATCTATTTCAGGCCAGAAATGCGATGTAAGATAAGCATCCGAACGAGTGTTCACCGTCCGCCTGACGCAGACTAAAACCAGGCGCTGGACGCCTGGAAGACGTTTTCAGAAATTCTGAGGATAATAAAGGTCAGGGCCAAGTGCGAGCAGAGTTGGTCTGGTCCATCACAAGAGTAACGTGTGATTCTGAAACCAGTTTTGCCTGCTGCACATGCTCAAAGCGCACAGGAAGCGGCGGCAGTCATTTACCCCGACGACACGTACATACAAATGAATTGTCCTCCAACAGGATGGAAATAGAACTCAAGCGTGCGGGACAGTGAGGTGTCCGAGTGCGTGACATTCCCTCTCTGTAAGGGATTTATTAAAGAGATCTTCTGTAATAGTGCTGCGCGTCCTTTTAGTACGATTCTACATTCGGCACCCTTTAAAAATGTTTTAAAGGTCATTGTGTATTAACTTGTGGTTACAAAATAATACACAAATAACAATTTCTATTTCCGCTAAAATCAATGTTCACTCATAGTAGATTTTGTTTTTTGTTTTTACTTTAAAATACATTTTGTGGAGTTTTTTTTTTTTTTTTTGAGATTGTAATTATTTATGTATTTTCAGAGTCTAAAAGGTTGACTTTTGCTGTTAGTCATCAGAAAACATCAAATATTGTGCAACAGGCCATCAACCCTATGACAGATTGTGGTATCAGCCCATAACATCAAGTTGCAACAGAGGAGAGAAATTTAGTCTGTTAGGATGTTTTGTTCTTATCAAACCTGCCTGAATCTGCCTGAATCAGACCCTGTGCATTATTAGATTGTTGTGCAACAGAGACTTGAGGTTGCATCAAGTTGGGGGCTATTCACAGATGGTAAAAAACCAGACCGGTTCCTCTGAGGGAACACAAGACGGCTGTCCTGGCTCAAATAGCCAGATAACCGACTGACAGGGAGGATCAAATTATGTGTTTACATCGCAGCCCCCATGCGAATTGTATAACTTGTAGTCTGGACATGTGCAGCCACCTGCAGGGACTAAAACCTAAGCCGCTGGAGGGAAATGGAACAAGTACTTAGTCATAACTCTTCCGCTGACACTTATGAATCCATGGCGAGCTGCGCAGAAGACAAGCATATTAGGCTGCGCTCCTGAACGGACCAGTGTTAAAAACAGATAACAGGAGCTATTTCCAGAGCCGGCGGTTTACAGACACATTTGTCCCCAGACTACTCTGTCCATGACTTTGGTGACCTCACCTTTCACACCATTGAGGAAGACGAACCCTATATGGATGTCAAGTCTCCTCGCAACGTGGGTGCAGCCAACAAGATGCTGGCAGGTGCCGTAAGCCGGGCTGTGGGGGCTGGATACACGCTTGTCATGCTGGGAGGCGACCACAGGTAACTGGAATTTTCCAGCTTAGCATACTGGACTCGCAGCAGTACCCTCAGGTAGCAGATATTGATAAAGCTCTTCCTTTTTCTAGTCTGGGTATTGGATCGGTGGGGGGGCATGCCCAGCAGTGTCCTGACCTCTGTGTCATCTGGGTGGATGCTCATGCAGACCTTAACACGCCGATGACCTCGCCAACGGGAAACCTCCACGGCCAGCCCGTGTCCTTCTTGCTGAAAGAGCTGCAGGGCAAGGTGAAGAGCAGTGTTAGGCTTTGTTCATTAAAAATATGGATGTTATCTTTGGAATTTCAGGGTTGGAGCAGCTTTATACCATTCTGCTTTTGGAGACTTTTATATCAGCCTTAGTGTTCCTTTCAAACTGACTGTAAACTTTCTTTGAAGAAAGCATTTTAAGAAAGATGGCTTTTAACCACATAATTCTTCTGCCACAGGTACCAGATATTCCAGGATTGTCCTGGGTGAAGCCGGTCCTGTCTGCGAGGGATCTGGTCTACATCGGCCTGCGAGACGTTGACCCCGGAGAACAGTGAGTGAAAATTAATTTGAATCTTTTCCTGAATCTTGACACAAATGCATAATTAAAAGTGCTTGGAATATGTTTTTGTAGCCACTTCCTGAAAAGCTTGGGTATCCAATGTTTCACCATGAGGGATATCGACAGATTAGGGATCAGAAAAGTCATGGAAGCCACATTTGACCATCTTCTGGCGAGGTATGGACCACGTAACATCGTATTACAGGACTAATATTTTAAAACAACTGAGTTTCTTCATGGTAAATGAAACCTTTTCCCCCCGTCTCAAACAGAACACAGAGACCGATCCACTTGAGCTTTGACATCGATGCATTCGACCCCTCTCTGGCTCCAGCAACGGGAACGCCCGTCAACGGTGGTTTGACCTACAGGGAGGGAATCTACATCACAGAGGAAATCCACAACACAGGTACACACCCCCTCTGAGGGCCAATTATTCAATTAATGTGGCCAATTAACGTGTGTCTGACCTGTAAACATATCTCCGGCAGGTTTGCTGTCAGTCATGGACGTAGTGGAGGTCAACCCGGTCCTAGGGGCCAACCGGGAGGCAGTGGAGGCCACCGCCTCCTTAGCGGTGGACATCGTCGCCTCGGCTCTGGGGCAGACAAGAGAAGGTGCTCACACGTCCCTTGAAGAGGTTCCTGCTGTGAAGGAGGACACAGAACAGCTCCGCCTCTAAACACGCAGAGAAAAACTGTGAACGCTGTCAGGAACATATCAGATCATTCCACTAACTGAGTTTGATTCCTTTCTCTGCGCTGTGGTCATGTAGCCACACAAACATCCAGTCTGGATTCATGAAATCGTACAAAAGCTTTGAGGAGGAGACCAGTAGTTTATCAGATGATCCACAAAAAAAGCCTTTGACATAATTACAAAAAAAAAAAATCAGTCACACTTATTGGACCGGGTAGTAACAGTGCCAGGAGCAATGAGTGACAGACTGTGTGAGTCTTCTGTTCGCTCATCCTCGTGGCACACGAGGTCTCACACGTCTGTCTTTTGTGGTAAAACTCTTCAAGTTTTGGGAGCTTCCAAACGAAGGGGCAGCCTAACAGGCAGCAAACATGGGGAATTTTCCCCCCCTCACAGCATTTTATACGCATACTTTAATCAGAAAAGAACAAGCGACTTACTCGGATCCTCAACTGTCTGCGGTTTCTTCAAATGTTGATGAAGCTCCCACATATTTAATTTTGTGTTTGGTTTTTGAGAATGAAACAGTGATATCAATAAACTAGGTTTGAGATTGTTTGAAACAAATTGACATTGGAATGGAAAGAATTGTGAAAACCACTTCCAAACGCTAGTAAGGCACCTTTTAACCAGCAGTGACTGTATTATATTTTGAGTTACATTTACTGGAACTGCTGTGTAAATAAACTTTTACTGATGTCAGGATTATCTGCATTATCATTTTAATTCTGATTACATTCATTATAAGAGTCCAGATGGTCCAACGGCTATTTTAATGTGGTTTCCCATCCAACCGCTACTTAATTATTATGCACAGATTACTATGTGACAGTTTCAAATGAGTTAAATGAATCTCTGTCGGAGCAGAAACTGTTTAAAAGAAGAGCAAATGACAAAGATGCAATCTAGTTCTTCTGCAAATCTTATGAGCTTCCAGCCACACCCAAAGATTACTGTATAATTAAAATCAAACAAAGCTGCAAGGGAGAGAAATTCCTCCGCAGCCAAGTCACTAAAAGAAACATTCCAACATCCACGTCAGCAAAAGCTTTCTCACTGAGATTTAGCTGAGAGAATACTGTTTATCCCAGCAGGTGAGGTCATCAGCCGGCCACACGGGACCTGCAGAAGAGTCCCTGTACCAGATTTCAGCCCTAAAGAAAACACGGGTTTGAAAAATGCTCTGAATGGTGCTAAAATTAGTAAAGCACACAACAAATTTTAGTAATAAATTCATCAACACTAGAGCAAAACAGCACTTGCCATCTCTCAAGAGTTCCAACCACCTGATGTCAGAGTTGCTGCTTAATCACATAATATCAAATACATGTTACATCATGTTTTACATACCCTGTCATTTACACTGCATAGAATTTTTCTTTCGAACCATTTTTCCCTTGCAGAGGAGGTGGTGGAGCCCGTCTATACATTTGAGTACACAGAGCCCTATCTGAGCAGTTGGATAATAGAACATTGCTCAAAGGTATCTCGGCAGCGCTCTGAGGTGTGTCTTGGCATCTCTCCTACTACCGGCACATATTTTTACACATAATTCACATAATTTCTGCCTCCAGGGGCTTGAACAGAGAACTCCCGGCCTGGGCTTCCTCCCCACCCTACTTTCGTAAATTAGTTTTTAGGTTAACATTGTCATGGTATTTTTAATAGGCCAAAAAAACAATGAATCCAAGTATGAAGGAAAAGGTGTGCTGCATGTTGAAAACAGCAAAACAAATCTCCTCATAACAGGTGCTTTTGTACACACCCTGCTCAGAGGCTGTTACACACGTTTCCCACAGATCTGGCCCGTTTCCACAACAACATGGAAATATCAGATAAAACACACAATGACATTAAAATTGTTTTAATATAGGGTAGACTATGAAACACAGAGAATTTTCAATCACTAAAATTCACATTCATACCACTGACTGAAAATTTGCACTTTTTGGTTCTCAAAGACAGGAAATAAATCCCCTCTACACAACCATTAAGATAACTGGTACAAAAATAGATAAGTAAAATTGGTTAAGACCAACTGATGATCGGATTATAAAGCATATTTATCATCAAATTAATCTGCAGTCACACATTCCTGCCTCAAGGCACAAACTCAATATTGTTTGCTCTTGTCCCCTTTTTTTTTCCATCCCGTCTAACCAGGCCGATCTCAAGCAGATGGGTTCCTAAGAAAAAAACACGCTTTTTCCTTCGCCATCGTTACATGTTGTGCTTGCTCTGTGAACTGAACTGACTCGTTTACCTTGTCGTGTGTTTTTTGTGTTGAAGTTGTTGCTGCTCTCTCTAGGCTGGAGCCTAAATATAGTTCAGCCTCATGGAAAACCTGACGGCCCGTCAGCTAACCTTCAGTCCAGGCTACAAACCAAGGATGAGAAGCCTGGACAGCGCCCCCACTCTCTGGAACAACATCTCTGAGGTTACACCAGTTGAACAGTATTAATAAAGTTGTGTATTATTATTATTGTTGTAATAAACCTGTAGATATCTCATGTGTAATTAAAACAAACTACTATGAGGTAAACTTTTATAGTTGACAAGCGAGTAGAGCAAAAGCTGGTCAAGGACAGAGTGGAGTAGAAACATCCAACATGGGTTTTCTTTTTACACCATCATACTTTGCTCTGTGGTATAATAAATAAATCACTAATTATGAGAAAATAATGATGAAAAGGTTCCTATCAGAGTATCCGTGGGCTCCCTTAACTTTGGGACAACTGGCAAAATTGATGTTGCTGTTACAGCAGAATCAACAGGACTAGATGTCATATACGTGCTAATATGAATCATTAATAGAGTTCTAGGATTTGTATCGCTTAACAAAACAAATCAACAAAGCGATCCACAGGACACAATTTGCATTGACAGTCTAAAAAAAGAGTGCAAATCTCAGTTCACAGTCAGTCCAAGGACTAAAAGGTCATTCCTTTCACAATTCAGTGGGCCAGTACAGTTTCTGATCAAACAAACTCCAGCTTCTCATGACAGAGGAGAGGTGCACTTTGAGAAAGAACTGCCTCAATCTACATCTAGGAACTTAATACAGCAAAGAAGGTGATTAATACTGGACAGTCAGTGGAGACAGAGGAAGAGAGTCTGGTTTGGCCCTACATTCTGAGCAAAGATGGTGTTGATCATCGGAAGAACTTCAGATAAACCACAGCACCTAGAATGGCGAGTTCCATCAAAATAATGATAGCCAGCAGCAACTTGTTTGTCACCAGCCTACAAACACACAGAGAGGAAAGTCTACAGTCAGGATGCACTTTTTTTTTTCCAAGAAACGTTGTTGCCCATTAAAAGCTGCTATCCATACCTTGTATGCAAAGTTAGATCTCTGCGTGCAACTGAACTGAAGACGTTTTGCCTTCTTCAGATCTAAACTCGCTGGGGACAGAGCTTGAAAATATAGCCCTTGTGGACCATCGGCATGCCAATGATCCAGGTGGTCCCCTGAGAGTCGTTGACAGGGTCGTTCACCTAGTTTCAGTTTGGGTGCTTCCCCTTTGTCTGCTTGGTCACATGGTAATGAGTCGTCAGGTCTCGACAAACGGTGTGAACGTTTGGATTGTTTAAAGATGGAAAAACCATCTTTAAACAGAGGTGGTGGACTAGGGCACTTTCTATCACTAACAATGCAGTCCTCCACTCTTTCCTTCAACAATCCAAACGTCACACCGTTTAACGAGACCTGGCGACACATTACCATGTGACCCAGCAGACAAAGGGGAAGCACCCAAACTGAAACTAGGTGAACGACCCTGCAAACAACTCTCAGGGGACCGCCCGGATCATTAGCATGCCGATGGTCCACAAGGGCTATAATTTCAAGCTCTTCCCTCAGCAAGTTTAGATCTGAAGAAGCTCTCTGGAGAGAGGGCAAAATGTTTTCAAGGAAACCTCTCAGTCCAGTTGCACTCAGAAATCTAATTTTGGAAAACTCTGACCTGGATTAATGAGACTGTACACAGATATCACACTTTGTATGCTTATCTAGCTAAACAGAGAACATAACATTCAAATAAACACTCACCGCCGTGATATGGAGCGAATAATTTTTCTGCTTCGACTGAGGTTTTCTCCTGTATTTACCAACTACAAAATAAACAAAAAAGAAAATCTATTTTAAAAAAATCAGGAATTAACAACCTCAAAAATGTTTCTAATTCTTAATATCCACGTGATCTAGAACCAAGAGTGAAGAGGCTGCTACAAGACTGTAGCTGCACCTGCATGTATCTAAACCATTCCATTTAGTGAGATAATTCACAGCTCACTCTGTCTCTGGAGCGATCCAGCTGTTCCCTCTGTTCTCCCAGCTCTTCGATTATGTCATTGCCAATCTGCTCCGTCTCATTGGCAATACGCTGACTTCTTTCAATACTCTCGCTGGCATTATTCAGCGACTCTGTGCCCTGTAGCAGCAGAGCTCTCTGGGACTGCTGATATGTCTAAACGGGGCAGATAGAAAATCATTAACATAATAGATTGAGATGCAAAATGCTTTATTATATACAGGTAATGAAGGTTTATTTAATCTTGCTAGGACAGATGACACTAACAGGGCTAACAGCATGTCAAAGGCACACTCACACTTTGCTGGTTTTGTGCTGAATAAAGGCCATGGTGACTCCCTTCTGCTGCAATATTAGAAAAGCCAGAAGTAGAACTTTTCATGTCCCTCTGCAGTTTGGCCAGGTCCCGGCGGTACATACGTAGCTTGGTGTTCATTGTGTTTCGGTAGGAGAGAGGAGCAGCAAGCAGTTCCTTTTCCATGCCTTGTAACTTTAAGTAATAAATGAAAGCCCTATAAATGAACTGTTTTCTTAACGTTATAAGTAATAACTTTTAAGCAATCGCGTTCGGTTTAAAATCAAGAGTAGCTCACCACTTCTTCAGCCTCTCCCTGCCTCTCATCGAAGGTCCTCACCAACCGCTTCCTCTCCTCTGTTAAAACACAAACATCCATTCAAAGGCAACGAAAACACGTCCTAAACTATTCAACACTCGATTAACATGAACTAGAAAAACACAATATGAACAGTTTACCTCCGTAGCACCTCTGAGCTCGATCTGGCATTAGCTTGAGCTCTTCATACAGTGATCTGTAGATTTCTTGCAACTTTTCAAATTCCTCGGAAGACATTTTGTATGTAACCTAAGTTCAACTACTTTATCCTTATAAATGACGTAATCTTCAATAATACGTAAAGAAATCTAATGAATCAGCATAGGTTAAGAGTATTGTTTTGTTTTGTAATCATTTCCCCGAGACTTTCCTGCTTGTAATGGTCCTCGTGATCGAGTGTCCACAGCTCCAGATCAAAATGTATTAAACATGTTTGAGGACTTTTAAAATTGACCAACTACGTTATTCCATTTTACAAAAAAGCCTCGATTTTACATTCGTTATTCGCACAATAAAACGATAAACTTGTGACGTTGGAAGAGCTTAAAGTCGACAACAAATTTTTCAGGCACTACATAGACAGCTTTCATGACGTCTCGGTACGGCAATAATGTAAAATTCTATCTAGCTATCTAATTATTAATGCCGTATTTTATAATAATCAATTTTGTAATTATAAAATAGCGATTTTATTTCTTGTTTTTATTGTTTTGCGTGTATAGCGTCAGATTCATGTTTTTCATAGCTTAGTGCAATTTTCTTATGGAAGTTCATGTAGTTTAAGAAAGAGTAAAACGGCTTTTTTAATTTGCGTAAAAACGTTAAAAGTTATAGATACGCATTTCTTTGCTTAATTGAACCCCTATGGCAGCGTTTAAGCTATCCTTCGTCTCTAATTTATAAAAACTACAATCCCATGATGCCGTTCGCGCCTTACTCCCCCACTACACTGTCCACCCCTTTATGCTTTGACATCAGCTGTTCTGCCTGCCTGCAGATCATTGCATCCCGCTGGAAGACGTGCAAATCGTTGGTGTGATGCTGCTTTTATTAATCGTCGCGGGCCTTGGGGTGGTCACCCTACTCGTGGTTTTATTCAAACCTCAGATCCGGTAAGCTGTAATTAAACCAAAGATTTATTTTTATAGAAATCTTTTAAACACCATGTAGACGTTACTTGGTTGACAGCGCATTAGAATGCACTGATGCAATTATTGCAATTATTCACTGACTGTAAAATTAGCCTAGTTGATTAAGCAATTTGTTTTTTAATGTCTTATTACACACCGGTTGATTCAATTTTAGCAGGGGGAAAAAAAGCAATGATAGAACGATGGAGCTGTGGGAGTCTTGCACATCGATGAACTGGGAGTCCTCCATCTGCTGCTCGCCCTATCAGAGGACTGAGCGTAGGAGGAGTTAAATATATGCTCAACATTCCCACACAGTGATTGGCTGTGAGGCAGCTCTGCTCTGGGCTGTCGGTGGTGCGACTCACTACCGTTCATTATCCAACTTTCTCTATGAATAATTAAGGCTGGACAGACCATGTGTCCAATCCCAGAGAGAATATAACCTGTGCTGATTCCAAAAATGGCTGACAGCTAGCTATCTGCTGCCATTCAGTGTACTCTGCTCTGATGGGTGTTCAATATGATTTTACAGCAGATATGCAGCTGGAGGAGTGTGTCAGTCAACGGCAACTCTGTACGCGAAGACCGTCCTCATCACTGGTGCCAACACAGGGATTGGGAAGGAGACTGCTATGGACCTGGCAATGAGAGGTGTGGCTTTGGCTTAAAGGTCACGCTCGTAAAAATAGGATTCTTCTATAATTCTTTAATCACACTGTAACCAGTTCAGCCATCAGTGGTTTTAATGTTGACAAAATTGGTCCTTAGTCCTCATCATAAAGACGATTACGGTACAAGTTTGGTTAATCTTTCACGTGGCAGGGGCACGGGTGATCATGGCGTGCCGAGATGTGGACAAAGGAGAGGAGGCTGCGGCCAGCATACGAGCCGCGTGTCCCAAAGCTATGGTCGAGGTTCGAGAGCTCGACTTGGCCGACACCTGCTCTATACGGGCCTTCGCTCAGAAATTTTTGAGAGGTGCGTAAAGAGGAAGAGAGTTTCTGCTGCAACATCACAGTTGCCCTGTTTGATGTTTTCAATGTTCTCCTCTTCAGAGGTCAACCAGCTTCACATACTCATCAACAACGCCGGCGTGATGATGTGTCCATACACAAAAACCACTGATGGCTTCGAGATGCACATCGGAGTGAATCACCTGGGTAAGACTGGGCTGAAAATTATTCCGTTTATGGAGGAGTGGGTTCATTATTAAGAAGAAAGTTCTCCTAGAGTGAGTTAGGGATTAAATGCTGCTGTGTTGTAACGGGCTGGTAACCTGTCCGGGGTGTATTCCTGCCATTGCCCCCAGTGACTGCTGGGACAGGCTGGAGAACTCCACGTGACCCGGATTAGTTTGCAGAAAATGGCTGCATAAACATGCAGGAAGTTCTGGAATGGATCGCTTGTGCCACTGTGTATTCCCAGTGATTTACTGGGAATAACAGCTATTTTCTAATCTCTCCCAACTTAAACAGAAACTCAGAGTGAGTTATGATTAACATCCACTCTTTATGTTTTTCAGGACACTTCCTGTTGACGCAGCTTCTCATTGGGCTCCTGAAGCGCAGCGCGCCGGCCCGGATCGTGGTGGTCTCGTCTCTGGCCCACAACTTTGGCTGGATCCGTTTCCACGACCTTCACAGCCAGGGGAGCTACAACAGTGGGCTGGCATACTGTCAGAGCAAACTGGCCAACGTGCTGTTTGCCAGAGAGCTGGCGCGTCGACTCAAAGGTGCACAGAAATACACAGAACACGGTAGAACCTGCTGTCAGCGGCTGCTGTCAACAACAGAGAACCTGTAATCGTGTTTCCAGTAGAAATGTCTGAGCTTTACCACCACGCAGAGAACATCAGGGGTCCTTACATTTCAGCATTTTGACAGCAGAGACAACATAGGAACTTTAGCAGCACTCAGATGTCACTGATAGTGAGGCGTATCAGTGGTGACTCCACCGATACCCGTGATGACAATGTCCCGTTTCAGTCACGGCTAACGCGCTAGGCCAGAGCACGGCAAGGAACAACCTGCCTGTGATACGTTTCTTGTTGTCGTCACAGGTACCGAGGTGACAGTGAACTCGGTCCACCCGGGGACCGTGAACTCTGACCTGACCAGACACTCGACTCTCATGACCATTTTCTTCACCGTTTTTGCCATGTTCCTGAAAACCCCCCGGGAAGGAGCTCAGACCAGCATCTACTGTGCCCTGGCAGAGGAGCTGCATTCAATCTCTGGGAAACACTTCAGGTAGGTGATGCCAAGCCTGCTAGGGTCAAAGGGCCGTGTTATTTTGTGATGTAAAAGGGAAACACGTCTTTGATACTTCCAGTCAAAAATGCAGTTGGAATTCCTCAAGGCTCAGTTTTGGGTTTAGCTGTTTTTCTCGGTACGGAATGTACCGAATTCAAGGAATTAAAATGGGCAGCAGTCTAAATAATTAAAGATACAGTCTAAATAATTACGTGAAAACAGCCTTCAGGTTTGTTAATAAGGATTCAGAATTATATTTGCCAGCACAGTGAACCAGAAACTGGTTTTAGATGCAAATGCTTTGTTTCTGCATAAATATTATGCGAGTGCGCAGTGTTAGTATTAGTTTTCTTCTTTTGAAAATGCCGTTACACGGAAAAAAACCACAAATTTTAAAAACCATCGCTCATCTGTTTTCCGCACGAACATTCTTCCATTAGGCTGTTTGTAATTTTAACCATGCCACCATGTCTCGACTGCCAGCAGAGCAGTAAACACTTAGAAGTGAAATGTATTAGTAAAAAGGGATTAATCACCCTTTTTGTGTGCACTTAATAAATCAGTTTATTTTGCGATATAATCAAGGATGGAGAGGTTAAAATGAACCAGTACAGTACAATTACATCCTCCTCACACTAATCTTATTTTTACCACATTAAAGACACTTTTAGACAACTTAGTAGACAATGAAGTCCTTATTTGCATAAAACAAAAACAGCACATTAAAATATTGTAACGCTTTTTAAACCTCTACTTGCGAAAAACCAGTTACTCTCTGCGAATTGTATTTTGCTGTTAGCCATTGTCATTTTCTTGTGTTTAGTATGATAATGATCATTCATTTAGGACATGCAAAGGAGGATTATTCAAAAAGGAACTTAAAAACGAAGCGTGTCCTTGGCCTGAGCTGGCATATTTAATCGATCATAATTCGCTCAGAGATGAGTAAGCAGATCCTTGATTCTGTCTGGGCTGTTAGGAACCAGCCTCGGACCTCATGTAAGAACAGTTCCCTCTTCTCTGATTTCAGCGACTGCGCCCCCGCCTTCGTGGCCCCACAGGGGAGAAGTGAGGAGACGGCGAGGAGACTGTGGCAGGCCAGCTGCGAGCTCCTGGGGATCGAGTGGGACTGATTCAGCTTTGAAGCACCGCTGAGCTCAGTTCTCAAAGGCGCCCTTATCCTCTTGGTTTTTACGTCCTGTACTTTAAAGGTATCTTACATAACAAGCAGTCAGGTAATCCTGTAAAACGTACGATAATGTGAAGTTTTGTGTATAAAATTGCCGTAGTTACATTCAAATGATGAGAGCATTTTGCTGTTTCACCACAGCTGAAACCAAAAACGCTCAGTAGTATTACTATATTAACCGCAATACGACTTTTGGACTACTTTTGTGTGACAGTATTGAACAGTGCCAGCAAAAAACAGCAAATTAATGGTTTTTTTTATGCTGTAGGATACTGTACAGGGTCAAACCAGGGTAAAAGACCAGCATTTGTAGTCAGATATTGATTTTATTTCATCTAGAATTGCAGCTGAACTGCTCGCCAGTGTGCCAGCATCTGTAACCAACTGCAGGGCTTCTCCTCACAAGGTCTTCAACATATGGATCAGCAGCCCGGACTCATTGCAGTCTGTAAAGAACCGCGCTGACTGGCTGTAAATATTCCATACTGCCATGCCTGCAGTCTGAACTCTTAGATGCATTTTGTGATAAGCATAATTATTACAGATGAGAAAGGTTTTCTATTTCAAGCAAATTAAGGATCTGAAGAGATGCCAAACAAAAACCTGCATTCCAGGAGGAAGAACCTCATGTCTCCCTCTCAGCCAGTCCCATACAGAGTTTACAGTCTGTTTTATACCAGAGAAAATTGCCTTTTACTACATTTCCATTCATGTGAAGAGTTGAATGTTTACAATTCATGTAAATAAATGGAAAGGATACAATAAAACCACAGCAACCAGTGAAGGAACTGGACTGGTGCACAAAAACAGACTGGTCCGTTTGAGTCTTCAAACACTGCTCGTATTCACTGATCTTGCAGCCTCATCTCCCCAGACTGTTTGTTTCAAAGCTGATAGGCTCTGGACACAAAACATCGGTCGCCATTAGTCTTCAAGCTCGACTTAAATGTGCTTAATATATATTAAATATAGCAGCTAACTACAGACGAGGCACACAGAGGGAATGACAAGTAAACGTGAAAACTGGTCCTGTGGGTTCAAGAAACCGCTGCACATTTTATTAATAAATGTTTTATTATTTCTTTTGAATTCACATTACACAAAACAATCACGTCAATTTTTCTCCACATATTTTACAGTCGTTACCAAAAGTATTTTGTTTCGTCGTACTAAGCGTAAAGTGCGGCAGTGATGACAAAACAGTCCCGGTTAAAGAAGTTTAGAGTTCAAGAATGTCACTGACCTGCATCGGAAATTATTGCTTCAATCTCGCCAGTCAAATGCAGATACTACCGCACGAGTTATCAGTTTCAGCACGACGGCCAGGCGGCGCCGTATCATCTCCTGGTAGTCTGACATGCGGTCAAACCCTCTGGAACGAGCTTTCACAGATGTCATTTAAGCGTGAAGAACACCTTTCACTGTGACAAATGTCTACTTCGTTACGTTGCTCTGCTCAGGCAGTTGAGAGACAAACTGTGCAAAAGTAAAAGGTTTTTTTTTGTCTTTTTAAAGCTACATGGCTAAAATGAAATCCCTTTTTAAAACTCCTTGGACTGATTGTGAGTTAAATATAACAAACAGTGAAGGCAGGACTTAAAATTGGTGACATGTCACATTTTTATACTGATCCCTTTTAAAATCCAGGCTAAACGTTTCCCTTTAAAGGCCCTTTACTGTTCACTCACTTCCCTTAACAAATGGAACCATACCTCAACAGCTGGCTGTAGCATGTGGGGAAAAACCAAAACCATTTTAAAGGACAGAACACAAGATCCGGTTTGAGGATGACGCCCCTCGGTCTCATCTTTGACTGAAACTTCAGCTGAAGGTATAAAGATGAAGGGAAACACTTGTGAGATGTTTTCCACTTTGGCTGAGGTAGGAGGTTAATGTTAAAACTCAGACTGGCATCATGAGATGAAGCACGGTGCTGCTACGGCAGACGGCTGTGCCTTTACCTGGCACTGGGCCGACCCTGGCGCTGCTGAGACGAGCCGCTGTGTTCAGACAACCACTGGCGGCAGATGTTCTGCATCACCGAGTCCTGAGCTCCCTCTGCGGCCTGAAGGACATCTTGGACCAGTGGGCTGGCCCGGCTCGCCTCCAGCTTCACTGCTTGCAGGTAAGCTGGTCGCAGTTTGCTGCAGAGCAGGTAAGCTTTGATCTGCAGGCACACAGAGGCGCCTGACGGGTGAGTTCTTATTCACTGCAGCCTTCGTGCTGGAATAAAAAGCCTAAAGGTACCTTGTTTTCAGTGCTTTTGGTCTCCAAAATGAGACCGTCCAGTTCTTTGGCCTGGATAGTAAAAAAAAAACAAAAGAAAAAGGAGGTAAAGGTTTGTTTGCAGGTGAAGGGTAAAAGTTTGTATTTTCAGGATGATTTCGTCACTCACATCAGCTGGAGCCTTATCAGCAACAGAGATGTAGCTGAGGATCAGGGCGTCACACTCGTGTTTGGTGGCAGTTCCAGATTCCCCGACGCATTTCAGCAGCTGCTGTACGGCTCCATACTGCCTCTGTCGGACAAGCTTTTGACCCGCCCGTGTGTACACCGCCTGGGCTTCCAGCTGGAAGTCCTGAGGCAGGAAGACATTAGAGTCGGTTAGAAATGTCAAAACAGCTCATAAAGGTTCACCTTGATCAACTAGAGCAGCGGTCCCCAACCCCCGGGCCGTGGACCGGTACCGGTCCGTGGGTCATTTGGTACCGCGCCGCACAGAAAGAATAAATAACTTACATTATTTTGTTTTATTTATTATCTGAAACTGAACGATGTTTTATTTTGAAAAATGACTGGATTCTTTTGGTTATATCTGTCTATGGCTCACTATTTACACACGTTTATTATTATATTTAGAAAATACCACGGTTTTCATGACGTCATATCACGTTCTTTTGTTGAATTTATCCGCTACATCTAAACAGCCGGTCCCTGAAAATACTGTCTGACATTAAACCGGTCCCTGGCGCAAAAAAGGTTGGGGACCGCTGAACTAGAGAGCAAAATAAACATACCTGTATGACCCTGTATGCAATGCCGAACCCTTCTTCAATGTTTTTTCCTCCAAGCATCACCTGCATTGGAAAAGACACACACAGGTGAGTGCGCTCATCTATCAAAATATCTAGAAACCGGTTCCAATCCGCACTGGGATAATTCCAACCAGGACGTCACCTTGCAGGCGACCTCAACTTTCACTGCGCTGCCACCAAACAGTGTTGGTGGCGAGCTGGATCCCACAGACTTGGTGGGAGGTGCACTGGTCTGCAGACAACTGCTGGAGGCTGTGTTCTCACAGCGGTGGAGGAAACGCGTCACTTCCAGCTGAAGCTCGATTGTGTTCATATGCCTGAGAGAAAAGAGAGGAGAATTCCATTTGACAGAAAGGAGAATCGGGGAAAAAAAAGGAACAACCTTATTTATCGTTTAAGACGGGAAGAAAAAAAGTGAATCTAAATTACCTGGAGACGTCACTAGATGACATCATCTTCCGGAACGAGTTGACCTGAGATCTTCTCCGCCCACCACTTCGCCCCTGCTGCTCCTGCAGGTACGTCTTCAGGTGGTCTTTGGCTCGAACCAGCCAGCGCTGAACAAGGTTGAGAGGGGTTACATAAGAAGGGAACGCATTTCAGGTTTCAGCGACTCAAAGCAGGTCTGTACCTGCTGCTCTCCCAGCTGCAGGTAAGAAGAGGCGCCATGCGTGAAGAACCTGATACAGGTCATGGCAGCTCGCACATGATCCTGTCAAAGTAAAGATGAAACACATTCTGCATTGGCTGTCCAAGATCGGAAAGATCTAAAACAGAATACGGTTTACAATGAAGACGTTTCTGACCATCATGAACTGCTGAAGCTGGTAGAGGGTGTTGTAGTATCTCCGTCGCTGGAGGAACTGGCAGGAGGCAATGAGGTAGCGGCTGCACGCCTCCAGGGTGGGATCAAGTTTTTCCAGCATGCCCTGGAGGGCACCGAGGCGTCCCCGCTCCAGACAGGGCTGCAACAAACCCTCCAGAAACACCTCCTCTGGGCATTCCTGCCACGGTCGGGCGCAAAAGAAGAGTGCAGTGGAAATTTACATCATGCAGCAGGTTCATCTGATCAGATATGCATGGGTGCATATCACCCTACTCACCCTACTGAGCAGGTAGGTTAGGGCTTCTGTCATGCAGTCGTGACGCATGTAAAAGCTGATCAGGGCCAGGTGAGTGCCATATGTGTTCAGGTAGTAGAGACACTCCTGCTGGAGGTTGCAGCTCAAGCTCTGACCCTCAGGCCCATCCACGGGGGACTCGTGCAGGATCGCCTCCAGGTCCCGCAGGGAAGCCAAAATGTCGTCACCCAAGGACTGGAACCGGAACAGACAGAACAAGGCCTTGTTTGTTTTCAAGGACAAACCCTGAGACCTTGATGGCACAACTACAGAACACTAGAAAAGTATAATTATGGTTAGGATCAACTAACTAGACGCATTTGTATAGAACACATATATGATTAGAGGCTAATGATCAATGAATGGAACATAAACAACTTTAGCTTTATATTCAAATGCAGACTAAGCACAACATGGTAGCGTTGTATTTGGTGGTCGCCGTGGTGTCATCGGCACAAAGATAACGTGGGTTTACAATGTGAAGCCACAGCAGTCACCATGCAGGAGCCAAGAACCACCTGCACTGAAGACTGATTGGCGAGTCCTGAGGTGTCATATACCCGAGTAGGAGGGCAGAAGACCGGACAGAATGTGCAACATGACGCACACGACTTGCTGTTTATGGGCCATATCAATATTTATAGGCTGTGAATTCCATCAAAGCTGAAGTGTAAACTGAATAGAGAACACAGCAAACAGCAAAGTTGTTCCGATTTCCTCACCCATGGCTGTCCTACTGGTTATATTTACTCTCGCCTACTCACTGCAGTTCATGCTGAGAAACAGCTCTCCCATGTGGATTGGGGAGGTGTTACAGGATTGGATAGGGTAAACATCTGCCTGATCAGAGGATCTCTACTCCATTTAAAACCAGGTGGTGTCCGCTACTCTGTGCAGCTCTGGTGCACTCTGGTGTCATTACTGTAACTGATTATAGTGCTTTCTGAATCTCCTGAGGTGCAGGAAATGTTCTTTATTTGATTATTTTTGGTTGTTCATTCAAGTATTTTTAAGGGATCTGGATTTGTTTTGTAGCCCTGCTTTTGTAACTCCTTCCTGTGGCTTTTGGTTGAAGGATTTAAATTCTTTTAAACAACAAAAACAATTAACTTAATCAACCATGAACCATCTGGGTTACACAAGCTGCAACAGTAAACATTTACTCTCACTCTGACTGTGCTTGAAATGCTGGATTTGTGTTTGAAAGGCAATTTAGCAATTTAAACAGCGGCTGCCTTTAAATACAACTATACTAGTTCACCTACCATGGAGAGAGTAGGTGGTACATCGTTCTCCAGGTGCCTGATGACCTCCTGTAACAGCAAGGGTCCTAAATTGAGCTGGTTGCGGTCCATCGGAGGCTTCAGGCAGCGGGCAAGCTTCTCTCTTGCACCTGAAAGGTTACCAGCAACAAGAGATGCCATTCCCCATGCCTGCCACACACCACTGGGGTCCAGGCTGCTCTTGGTAGACACCTGACAACAACCAGCAGCAACAGTAAAAGAAACTGAGTCATGGACAGCAGAGCAGACATAACAAAGTGCATCTAAAGAGAGCATTACAAAAGGGATGCTCTCTTCAATGGTGTCTTAAATGATGTCTTTATAAATGCTCCCCCCTTAATCCTTCTCTAGGTAGCCAGAATCAAAGCATCAATAACTTATTATAATGATCACAATAAAAAGAACAAACCTCTATTGCCAGCTGGTAGTGTTCCGCTTCCAAAAGCTGGTTACGAAAACACGTGACAGCAGAAGTCTCCAGGATGTCATCCAGAGAGGGAACATATTTATAATTTGCTTTGACTAGAATTTTCAGCACGCCTACTTTGCTGATGTAACTGTGGAAACAGGATTTACAAGATACAAACCTGTAAAGTTTTGGCATACAAATGATCAAATCATCACCACAATATTAAGAAAATGCAATTTCTGCTCTACATGTACTTGGTGATTAAACATCAAAACAGCTGAAACAACTTTTATGGCTTAATTTGTTGGTTCTCTCAGGTCACACCAAGCGATTGATTTCATTCCCACCCAGGTAACGCTGAGTAAAAAGTGACAGATTTCAATCCCACCTGTCGCATAAAGCCAGATCCTGGCTGCGGCCGACCTTAACAAACATCATCTTAGCGCTGAAGAGCAGCTGCTGCATGACATCGGTCAGGAGGCAGGCATCTACCTCTGGATTGGTCAGTCTGCGAGACAGAGCGCGGCAGTGCTCGATGAGCTCGTGACCACAGGCAGCTTGGTCACTGTGCAGGGACAAGATTGCTACACAGAGGTGCGAACTGGGAGCCTGGGGATGAGGGAATAAAAATAAACACATTAAGTGTATTTTCCACCAAAAATTATTTTGTATAAAGGTTTCTACTCTTTTCTATCACTTGACTTAGACTTTTACTGCTGCTGGTTTCGTATACAGCTGCTTTTGTTTTGCACATTAGCAATTACGCTAATCTAATCCTAAAACCTACGACTATTCCACCTTTTCTACTCGACTCAATAATCAGTGAAATATTTAGTGTCTGCCTCCAGACCTGTTCGTAGTAGAACTCGCTCCTCAGCAGCTGGTTTTCTGCAGCATTTGAGCTGAGCTGGATCTGCCTTTGGACCACTTCAGGCAGATAGAGCATCCCATCCAGAGCTTCTTCAGTGACCAGAGGACTTCCAGGAACTGCTGAACAGAAGCGAGTCTGGGTGAGATGTTATTATGACCCCATCTTCTTTAGAAAACAGTTGAAATGTTGATTTACCTTCATTTGGTTCGTCCTCCTCATCAGCACTGAAGAAAATCATCAGAAATACATGTGAAAACACACGTTTATACTCAACCTTTGTGCAGACAGGTTGTGATATAAAACATATATGGATTTTAAAAGGATGTTCTGATTTTTGTGCACTGTGCTTTTTCTGTGATTTGACCGATTGACAGTAGAGTGCATAATGAAGCACTGCAGGTTGGACATTTTAAACAGATTCTAAAGCATGTGTTCTTACACTGGGTGGAAGAAGTCATAGCACTGGTCGCAGACTCTGACTTCATCTTCCTGGCAGCCTTCTACATGCATCTTACGCTCTGAGCACGCTTGACAAACCAGCCGGCCACATCTCCGGCAGTGATGCCTTCTGTTAAACTGAAAACCAGAACTAATATAGCGTTTACTAATTTAACACGTACAAGGGATAAAACAAAAGTATTTCAAAAACATATTTAGGACCTTAAAATACAAGAACAAGTGGTTAAAAATAATCCCTCACCATGCTGAACTTCTCGCGCTGGCAGACCATGCACACGTGATGCTTGGTGTCGGGGACCCAGTCCTTGAAGGCTGGGGGTCGGTCTGGAGGCTGGAATTTGGCCGAGGAGAGACGTTTTTTTCCCAAGACTCGATCCCTCTCCTTGTCCGAGCTGTTTGAAGATGGTGTGTGCGTGGGAGTGCTGCCTGGAAACACGAAGAAGAAACAGTTTGAAAACAGGAGCTTCATTCCCTTCAGAAGATCACTGATGTTCAAGCAGGAGGTCCCACTGTGTGACTGGATGCGCTCACCTGCAGAGGATGTCGGGGAATCCATTCGCCCCGAAGACTGCGAGGAGGTGTCCTGGGCAGGACACAGCATCAGAGCTTCCTGAAGACTGATTACAGAATCTGAAATATATTTCATAGCATTGAAATGCGTCCCATGATTAAGTACTACAGTATTTCCTGAAACCAAAGTCACAAAAGCTCATGAAAGTATAGTCAAGAACGCGTTCCTATACCTAAATATAATCCAGTACAGGCAGACAAGAGCTGAGCAGGTGTGGATAGTACACAATCTCCCTTTGGAACAACCAACATCAATAAATGCCATTTTTTTTATTTAAAATTTTGTAATCAGACTCTTTCAGCTACCAAGGTCTGAGTGTACTACAGATCATCATCACACTAGAACACTGACCGGATCGGGACCGCTCTCTGGGGGCGCAAGAGAAGTCGAGGGCCTTGGAAGCGTAGGTTTCCAGAAGCTTATCGATATCTGAAGAACTGAAGCCAGCCTCCTGACCAACCAGGAGGCTGCGAAGGGTTCGAATGGCCACATCTGCCCAGTCAACCTTCAGGTTCATCAGCAGCTGCTCAAGCATCAGCAGAGGCTCCGACAGCAGAGAGAAGTAGTCCTGCCTGGCCGCTGGGGGCAAAGTCAGCAACACCTGAAGAGCAGAACAGAGTGACTGATGCTAACAAAATATTAACATATGTAACAATTCATCACTGCCAAATTTGCTTCATAGCACGCAATCTTGAGGTGTGTGTTTTACTGTACTGTAAGTTCTTGAAATCTGAATCAAGAAATAAATTTAGCTCCTTTCTATTCACAAACCTTAGATCCGAGATGAAGAGCATGGATGTGTCGCCGGCGTGCTGGAGACACCTGCCTCTGGAAATGCAGGGTGAGATAGTCAGCCAGGAAGTGACAGGCAGCCAAACCAGGGCGACGGTCCAGAGCGCGCTCACAAATGTCTAAGCCGACTACAGAATCCGAAAGGCCTTCAAGTAACTGCAAAACAAGAGATTTGTCAGCGTAAAGCCGTTTTGCTCCAAACTGACTGCAGTTCGAGTGCGAAGCACCTGAAAGGCTTCGTCTGCCTGCCCCTCCTCCAGCAGGTGAAGCAAATGTTCAGTCTTGAGCTGCAATCTCAGTTGATCAGGGACAGTGTAGAGCTCTGCCCAGAGCGCACACAGGGCAAACTCCTACAAAACAAGATATTTACTAAAATGAAGCCCAGAAAAATACAGTACACAATATATGTTTTCAGATGTTTTATATTCTGGTATGTGAGGGAAAAAAAAGCACCACTGTAAATCTACTTTTTTATTATAATGGTATCCACAAAGTATATACACGTACAAAAGTATATTCTTACTTTGGCTTCCAGCATCTTTGACAAAACAGCTTCTGAATTTAATTTGGACTCAGACTGCAGTTCTTGCCATGTAGCCCACGGCAACGGAGGGTTTAAAGTCAACATCTGCAAAAGGAAAGTCACATAAGGGCAAATACTGAAAACCCACTAAAAGCTGAAAAAAACTTAACTCATTATAACCATGTTTCTCAGTATTTCCAGTGTTTGTTCCAAAGAATTACCCAGTGATAGATGTCCAGTTCTTTCTTCTTCGCCTCCAGGTCTGTTCTGAGCGAACTCTCAGTACCCGGGTCATTGAGGCAGAACTCCAGCAGTTCCCTGCACGCTGACAGAGGCCACTTTTCCAGAGCCTGGAGGGCAACACGAGCTCGCAGGTTGGCATTGTGTACACGGAACAGCTGAGCCATACTTTCGCCTCCATCTGAGAACAGGAAATCACTTAAATATCTGATTGTTGGGCCGACTGCCGTATAAATACAAAAACAGTGATGATCTATTTTTAATCAAAGGCCCCTTTGAAAATGAGCCATGATGTATTAGACTTAATTTACCTTGTAAGGCAGCACAGGCAAGCAGATTGTCTCTCAGCACCCCCTCCTGACTGCAGCCTTGTCCGTACAGCTCCAGCAGTCTGAGGGCTCGCCCCAGGTCTCTGGAGGACAAAGCCTTCTGGAAGGCGTCAGCAGCAACAACCTGGGCAATTTCTTCTTGGGGTCCAGAAAGCAGGAGACTGACAAGAGGCTTCCCACAAACAGCTGCTCCAAGGCTAGGAGAACCCTCTTCATCCTCATTCGACAGCGTACCAAGCACAGGCTCGGCCATGGAGTGTAGATAATCCCACAGAATAGGGAAGCCTTTCAGGAGATGATCTGCTTCTCGAGCTATGTGCTCCAACTCTAAAACGACTTCTTTCCGTCCACTACGGAAGTAGCCCGACCACCCAGAAGACTGAGCACGGCCAGCTTCTCCTTTGCAGGCACTCAGACAAGCCAGTGTGGCCAGTAAAGGCGAATGAGACTTTAGAAAAGATAGAGCCGATGGTGTGAGGAGAAAAGTGTTGGATGAAGAAGATGACAGAGACTGGGAGGAGTTTGGTAAGGTGGAGAGGTTGGTGGGTGTAGCAGAGCGGTCTTCCACCGAAGCCTCAGACTCTGAGCTTGCATCAGATTGACTCTCAATGATTCCCAGCGTGGACAGGTGCTCCTGAGCATGCTGCTGGAGGAGGACAGACAAACTGGCAGTGCTGAACACTCCATTACCCTTTTTGTCCTGAGTGGAGTCTGTCTCGCTCTCATCACCTGGACTGAATGTCCACACAGGCAGAGTTTTACAGCATCGCTGAATTATCACCTCCTGGACACCCAGATGAAGTTGTTCCTGCTGCATCAGCAACAACAATCTGGAGCAGGAAAAAACAATGATTTCATAAAGTGGTTGAGGTCTCTACATTTATGCAAACTTTCTTACATTGGTGGGGCTTACCCACTGTTCCATACCTCTCAGGGGACACTTGTCTGTCAAACAGCAGGTAGGAGAGAAGCTGAAAAGGAGGCTGAAGCAAAACCAGGAGGGGATTCCCAAGTTTCACCTCACTATTCTGGTCTGAGGAAAAAAAAAAAATACATTGAAATCAGAGAAATGTGAGAAACAAAAATAACCAAAGGGACTAACTGGTGAACATCAGTCATAGAACAGTTATTTTGCTAGGAAACTGGACACATGACCAAGTGTGAGTCTTTTTGACTGTGGAGGAGGTTAAATGTCAAAATCTTACCTTCTGAACCAAGGCTGCGCACTACAACAGATGCTAGCGTGTTGATGTAATCAAAGAAACTGCGCACATAATCTGGTCTCACGAGATCTCCATCTGACTCAAAGGGGCAAAGCTGGTCTAGAGAGCGAAGCAGCTGCTTTATGTTGGAGCGCACGGGGTGAGCATCCAGTTCCGACTGCTTCAAACTGGCCTGTTCAACCAACAGTGCTGGCAGAGCACTTCCAACACTGGAGTCTGTTAAATGACAAAAGCAAAAGTCTATTCAGGCGTATTTACTGCGTGTTTTAAGCTTTGTAAATGTGGTACCGATTTAAAGACTGGTGGTGACTCAAGATGACCGAATCGCCTCCAATCAAGTGAAATCCCACTTCAGCTTAAAATTCTGCCCATTAGTAACTTTACAGATGAGGAGTAAGCCATGTGCAGAAATCCCAGTGTCTCATGTACTTAGGAACATGGTTACCATGCCGACCTGTGCCATCTATAGCAGCGCTCAGGACGTGGAGGGCGGTCTCCAAACGTTGAAGCAGGCCGAGCCGAGCAGCAATGCACTCTTCGCTCAGTACAGGGTGGCAGCACAGGAGCACTTCTTGGATGCAGCAACCAAACGGGCTGGCAAAGGCTTGGTCTTCCCCCCCAGATTCTATCGAGAGCAGGCGGTGACACTTAAACATCAATAACGGCGTGTAAAAGTTGACTGACAGCTGATTGTCAGTATCTTTAGTCACCTGTTTTGACAGAGCTTTTATATGTGGATGAATGATTCAGGATCTTGGTGATCTGTTGTAATACCATAGGAAAACCACAGATTCCCTCCAAATTGGGAACCGTAGGATTGACTCTTACTCCTGAAGAGACATATGGATTAAGAAAAAAAAAATCAAAACAATGATCAGCACACTGGAAAAGATGAAACATGATCCACTTTGTTAGAAAATCCTTGAAACTAGACCCTTAAATTTAGGCCACGTACCTCGAGCCTCTAAGCTGCTGTTGAGCCTGCGCTCTGCTGTCTCCAGTAGCTGCCGGGATGTCTTCCACAAGTGACAGTGGCAGCAGGCCAAGTCGAAAGCAGCCATGGCTGCTGGGCTGAGCTCCTCTAACAATGTGGAAAGCAGCCCGGAGGGGTCTGAAAGGCAACGGCTCAGCCAGTAGTCTTCTTCGAGAGATGGCACCGGGTGAGCGGGGGTGCTGAGGAGTCGGTCTGCGATGTCTGAGATTGAGTAGAAAGCTACACCTACGGGAAAGAAAACAAAAGAAATCAGAACCTCGCATGCCTTCTGTCTCAGATCCTTACCGAATCTTAATGAAATAAAGATTAAAATAAAACTATTACAACAATTGTAATGATTAAATTAAATATTAAATATAAAACCTGCAGCAGCAGCACTTCCGATTGCCTGGAGGGTTGATCGCCCACTGCTCCCCACCCGAGATCTCCCTGAAACAGCTGTCATCCCCAAACCCTCCGAGGAGGAGGAAGATGAAGACATAGACTGGTTCTCCATCTTCTGCTCCACCCGTTCCAACTCCACCAGCACTTCTTTGTAGCATTCCATGAACATCAGCTCACCTGAACTGGCAGATGTCTCCAGATCAAACATCTGAGACACCTAAAAGCAGCAAAAACACAGATGTGAGACTCAACAGTACCTTTATCAATTAGTAGCATTATGTAAAATGAATGAATGAAATACTGAAAGGGCAGATAAATCCTAAATTAAATCTACTTTGGACAGAGTAATAGCAGGTATAAATATTTAAAATGACTGACAGACCTGATGTGCCTCCATGAAGTTCCCTCTGCGGATGCAGGACATGAGTAAGGACTCAGGAGGGGACAGCATGGCAGGAACCAGCCAACTGTGGGGACCTCCACATGGACAAATCTCCATTTCCACACAACCAGGCACAGACCCTCCACCATCTCATAAAAAACAAATGTCACAATTTAAATTCACAAAATGACATAACATGTCTTAAAGTTTTTAAAATTCTTTAACTGCAGACACAGTTCCCCATATTTTAGAAACCTGGAAGACAAAAAGTAATTGCCAAAGCCTAAAGCTTCTTACCTGATGGGCTCGTGCTACCTTCTCCATTATGTTTCTCCGTGGATGTCTGTCTCTCCATGCTGCGTCTCCCAGCTCTCTTCCTCCTCCTCAGGCTTGAGCTCTTGCTGCATCCCACAGGAGTGAAAGGAGATCTGACCCCAGACATTTGGACAGGACTTTCTAAACCTGATAATGAGAAGAAAGACAAATTTTCAAACTAAAATACATCCCCAAATGCCAAAGACCTCAGAAAAAAAAAAAAAAATAATAATAAGGATAACATGAAACGTTGGACAATTTCCTGTAGCCCTTTTTTGTGCAGGAAAAAAGGCAAAATAAATTACTAAAAGCCAAAAAAAAAAAAAAATAGCATGTTCTCACCGCTTCCACCGCCCTGATTACTGGTGATGATCAGCAGTCTCCACTGAGCCTCTGCGATGTGTTTGGACAACCTCTGAAGGCGTGTCCCAAATGTCTCTGGCCTGACCGAGCAGCCAATCCGTTCTGCTCCCTCAGCTTCTCGAGGTACAGCTCTTCCTGTTTCCTGTCCATCTTGCTGGCCCGCCACGCACATGCCCTCCAACCCATCCTTCAGCAGCTTCAGAAACCCTTCAATGGCTGTCACATCAACCAGAAACCCCCTGCATCCCAAAACAAAGTGACCCAGATCCAGATAATGACTGGGGGCTGTTTTCATTGAACTTGAACTCTGCTTCTGGTTCTCTTTCACACCATTCTCAACCTCACATGTTTTGTACTTGTTTTCTGAGTCTCTATTTGTGTTTGATAAAAGGTCCCACTGCGTGGCACTGCAAATATTTGAGTGTGTATCTTTTTGCTGGGCCAAGTCAGCAGTGGATAGAAAAAGGAGTGAAAAAATGTTTTCCAGAAGCTCCAGACGGAACATGGCAGGCACGGCCTCCAAATACAGCTGACACTCTGATAAATAGTGTCGAAACAGCAAACGGCACGCTGAAAAACACAAGCAACAAAGAAACGGCCAGAATATCAGTCAACATAACAAGTAAAAACAAAAAGGCAACCCTTACACATTTTATGTACCAAATAACCTTAAAATGAAGAAAACAAAGTCCAATTTTGCACCTTCTAAGGAAGTTGAGGTTTGGTCCATGTCGGCTTTAGTTAGCTGATGATGCTGCTGCTGTTGCACAAACTCACACTCTGTGCAATCAGCATACTTATGTGTGTTGACAAACAGAGCATAGACGGCATACTTCATGGCACAGAAACCCTGGAACAAAACTACGTTCTTCTGCACACCTGGAGCAGGAGGAGACTCAGGTTCTTCTACAGGGAAAAAATAGATGGTATTTATTTGAAGACAAACCTCTAAACTAATTCATGTCTGCACTGATTAAGAAACTACTTGAGGATGATGCAAATGTCAACCTGTTCTAACTGAACTTGGTAGCTGTTCCAGAAGTTCCAATATTTTGCGTTCTTCAAACTGAGCCAAAGGAGTCAGAGAATGTAGAATATACAAAGCAGAGTGGTTGTCCAGGGTGTGAAGCTGTGCAAGCAATGCTTCTGTGGGAATATTTCTGAAGAAATACAACAGAATTCACAAAAATGGCAAAAGCAAAAACAAAGTGATACAAAAGAAAAACCAACCACTTACGTGTTGTTGTTTTTACACCATTCCAGTATTCCCAGCTGAGAGGACAGAACATCAGCAAACTCTTGAAGGACAGAGTCATTCGCTGGTGCCTGGAAAGGTAAAAGAACTATTAGTAAGCAGTAAAGAAACAGCTTTAAAGAGAGTGCGGATGTCTGGACTGAGAAATACTCTCCATTCTGACCTGGTCTAAGTGAAGGGTAGAGAGCAGCATTTTAGCCGAGCTCAAACTGCGACAGTGATTCCATCCCAGGAGCAACAACAATCGTGACAAAGGCTGGAACTCCAATTTCAGTAGGTCTCTCAGCTGAGAGAACTCCTCGTGCTTAATCAGGTCAAGTGCAGTGACCTACCAGGAGGACACATGCATGATTATATTATTCAATTTCCCCACACGTGGTTGAAAACTAGCCTCAATTACACCCAAAAAAAACAAAAAAAAAAAAAAACAAAAAAAAAAACAGAAGACCTGATCTCAGAGTACTTACCAAGACCTGTTCCAGAAAGTGTTTTCCACTACTAAGGCACTCAAAATAAATGGCTTTCCAAATGGATGGACGATCTTTGTGGCAACATAAACTGAGGGTAAGTTTCTCTGATTCAGGAAGATCCACTAGATTAGAAGAAAAAGGAATGAGTAGATAAGCAAAAGATCATTAACAGGCCATTTACGTGAAAAAAAAGTTACACAGCAATCAGATAAATGCTGTGTAACTTATGCCTGTACATTCACATTACATGAATTTAGCGAAATTATTTCCATAAAATATCTGGTTGTGGTTTTAACCAAGAAAAACACATGAAGCAGAACTTCCACATTATTACAAGTGTCACCAGACAAAAAAGGTTTATATAAGGCAAGAACTATATCAATTACAACATTCAGCTTCAGGAAAACACACTTCAACAACCTTGTATATCAGGAGCGCTCCTCAGAAGATGGCCCCTCTGGAGTCTCAGAGCGGTGGTGCAGTACGCAGAGATGAGAGAGTCACACCGAGGACGGAGCAACGAGCTCAGGACCCTCTCTTCTGTCAGGGGTCCCTCCCTGGCTGCCCACAGTGCTTCACACAGCACCTCAAGCTGCCCTCCACTGCTACAATTGCTCCATGGCATCACAGAGAGTACGCCATATATCCCCTCCACCCACTCCTCCACCTTCTCGGGTCTCATCTCTGGATGTCGCAGTTTCTTCATCAGGTACTGAATGAATGTGTGCTGCAAAGTGTGAGGATCTGCACATGACTTGTCCTGCACACAAAACAGAAAAACCGGAGCATTCAGGGGTACCATCAAAAGCGAGACAAAGACATCTCTCCACCATACTAGCATAGATATGCATCATTCTGCACTGCCTACTTGTTATTTCACCAAGAATGAATATACCTGTAAGAAATGTGATAAAGTCTGAGCCAGTCTTGGCTTATTTTTCTCCAATAAGGTCTGCAAGCAAGACACAACAGCAGCATCCGTTTGCGAACCTCCGGAGGCTTTTTGTTCCGGGCGAGTGCCCGTGAAGGCTTGATGCAGATCCTGTTGAAAAACAACTTATCTCAGCATTCCAATCAAAGTAAAGGTAAATTCATTTCTTCATAGTACTACTTTAAAATCAGCTGTGAGTAACCTTGATAACATTCTCTGTTATGCCCTCTGACCCCAGCTCCTCCAGAAGCAGCAGGAACTCCAGCTCTTCTCTGTCCTTGGGAGAAACCTGGAAAGGATATTTAAAATAAACAGCTATTCACCCGTTGTCACACATATTGGTTTTGGCAACAAATAAATTAGAACTTGAATACTTTTCCCCCAATGGCTTTACCTGCTCCTCAGTCCACTTCTCCAAAACTTGAAGCCAATACCAAGCCAATTTGTGAGGGCTACCAAGAGACTCCCATCTGCAAAATAAACACATGTAAAAAAGAAGTAAACACAACAAACTGTACATTATTTACAGGCACAGCTTTACTCACTTTAAACTGTAAGGATGACAGATGATAGCTTTGATTAAATTTTGCAGTTTTTCCGAAAGTTTCCCAGGTGAGTTAACCAGTTGTGGCACGCAGGCGCTGGCCAGCTCCCACTCTCCATGCTGCAGGCATTTCTTAAAATAATCAAACAGGTCCTGAAGGGAAGTTTCAGACTCACAGCCAAAGGGGTGCATGTCTGCCATCGCAGTGACACTTTGATGCTCAACAGTCACAAACGGAGAGGCACTTCACTATAACCGCAGATGCTTGAGCTCTCTTCACCTGAAACCAGATTCGCACACAGGCACACACAACAAAATACTGTACATTAAAGTTTAGTGAGCAGCATTTCTATATATGGAGAGTGATATGTATTACAGTTTTAAATCCCGCTTTCTACAAGTCATGACATATATTTTGAGACTTCCACTAAATAACTTGATCTAGATGACAAATCTGCTCTCTATTACTGTCACATAATAACCAGAACCTATGAAAGGGTATATCAATGCTACGTCTGTGTAGTCTGAGCAAACAAACCCAAGCACGCTGAGAGAACTGGGTTTTCTGTGGTCTTGGCGATAACAGGCGTATTCTTTCAAACATACACTTTGAAAGAATATTCGTGTGGCTCTCTCACTTTACACCTTTCTACACTTTTCGGACATTACAGCTGTCTCTATGTCACAGTGGCTTCTGCTTATTATTAGCTAAATATTGCTGACTGGTTGGAGCTCCAATATTAATTAATTAAGCTAACATCTGTAACGGTTAGCAGGCGGATATGTGACAGCGTGTATGGGTCAACGATTACTTAACATAACTACTTACTCATTTCTCTGTGTTGTTTTTGCTGTAAGCCGAGTTTGCGTTTAGTTAAAAGTGAAGCGTTCTCTTCCCCTTCTACGTTAAGAGTAGACATGTTAGCGGAAGTCATGTGACAAACTCAGCTGATTCTCCGACGCTGGTTGGTCAAAGGTTGGCACGAGAAGACCATAGCAGAATGGCGGGGGGCGCCTTGTGATGCCTTCGTTAACCATCGGAAATATCATAATTCAAAGTGGATGACTGATTCAAGTCAGAACAAAGGGATAGAGCAAAACTACAGTGAAAATCTAATAAGATATTAATCTTGTTTCATTTTTATTTCTGCCAAGGAGGTTATGTGATGGCCGGCGTTTAATAACTCCACTCACTCTGAAAATTAAGAACGGATTTTAGGAAATGTTGATAATGGGCCAGACGACTAAATTTTGGTGACATTCCGAAGGGATTTTGACCTTTGATTTTTCCAAAGATCATGGGTCAAGTTCAAAGGACAATTTTTTTCTTTTTTTTTTTCTTATAAAGCAACCAATTACCTTGTATTACTACTGCTTATATTACAGGTGTAAGTCACTAGCTGAGGTCTGCGCTCTCTGTTTGCTTTTCTGGTTTATTATCGATTTTAGATAGTATATTTCTTGATTGTAAGTGAAAGCCGTACATACACGCGTCCACACGCAGCCACTATATTTAAAATGAAAGTTATTAAATTCTGAAATGAAACCTTCTGAAGTTTCTCATAGGCTTTAACCTCTGAATGTTGAATGACACGTGTCTTGCAAATCTTCAAATATATGCCCTTTTTTTGTTTTTTTGTTTTACCTTACACCCCGCCATGTCTGGCTGCCTCTCATCATCTCTTAAATTGGGATCCTGTCTCCATGACAACGTCGCACAGGCGGGGTTTGCCAGCTGGGGGAAGAGTCTATCAGTCCTTTGCTGGCATCGCGGCTCGAAACCTACACACGCTGCATCACGCCCTGGGTGGAATGGAAGAAACGGACAAGAACGAGCATGTATGTATCTATAACTACATTTATTTACATTCATGCAATTCAACATTTCTGAAGAAAATCACCCTTATTGTGGGTCAAGGCGTATTTCTTCGGCGTGGATTGCAGAAAGGGGCACGGTTTGCGTAGCTGACTCACTGATTCTTTAAATGTGGATCAATAAAACCTTTTGTTCCGCCGGTGCTGTACGTGGCAGCATGCATGATAAAGTCCGCCAGTGAAATCTGCCTTGGTAACGTGATGATTGACCATCTCTATTGTTTCACAGGGGGAGTACATCGGAGAGATAAAGGGTGGGATGCGGCCTTCTATGAAACTGATTGTTATGGGAATTATCAACAAAAAACCCAAAAGGTTGGTGCGCTCACCTGCTCTGTGTTGTTTTATAGATTGTACTGCTGACATTTGTAATATGAGCGAACCGACTGTTGCATATGACGTGGCAGGTAATTATAATTACCTCAGATATGACAGATAAAGTCCTGTTTTGGGAAAAAAATGCAATGCCAGTTCATTTCCTAATTTTAGGGTAAATGTGCCAGTGCGCGTGGGAGGGTTTCGAATCCCATGAAAACTGGAGAGTGACTCCGGAATTCCATTGGTCATAACATCGACTATTTATACATACAGTCCTCAGTCATGCCCAGAAAAAGATGACAATTTAGCTACCCAAAATAAACAAGATGTCCAAATATAGGCTGGCATTTTTTAAATCAAGGAAAGTCTTTTATGCACAAAGTACTGAAAGGACAAGTTTGGAAATGTTTAACAGAGCTCCTGAAAGTCTAAATGTAATGTTAATTGTTTATAATTATTCTCAGCAGTTGCTTCAATCTGCTTCTTTATATTCCCAGTGATGGTAAACCTCATAAACTACTGTATATTAAATAATTTGAACAGATTTTATTGTTATTATATAGACCCTGAGCTTTAAGGCTGTCAGAAGCAAACTCTGCTTATTACGGTCATTTATTATTTATTTCTTACCATAAAAACGATTATGTTGCAATGTTCATTTGTACATTGATCTTCAAAAATATAACAAATACAAAGTTGATTTTATCAGTAAAAAGAAAAGCAAACAGACCTTCATATTCAAATAATAAATCGTTTCACACTGAGTTTTTATCTCACACAGTTTTTATCTCACTAATGGTCAAACCTCTGATCCAACGATTAAGCCAGTATTAATACTGTATTTGACCAGCATCGAGGTGATCCTGTCCAGCGCGCCACAGGAAGAGGACACAGAGGGTGACGTGGGGCTCCAGCTAAAGGTCAACTTTATGGACAAGGCTGTCCAACGAAACGCCCGTCTGGCTGGGAAGTGGGGACAAGCAGAAAATACCCTCTCTTTCTTTCCTTTCGCCCCTGGAGAATCCTTCAAGGTACATTCATGAGATGTTTGTCTGCAGTAACATAATGGGACACTGGCAGCAAGTTTATTGAGGTTTTAACGCGCCCCAGCAGGGGGCGCTGTGTGTGTGTGTTTAGATTAAAGTTCAGAGGTTACATTTTCTGCCTTCAGGTGACAAAATTCTTGCAGTAAACCTTGTTATTAGCTTCAAAGGAGAATATTTTACACTGAATATCAGGTTTTCCAGCATCCATGATTATATCATATGAAACAGAAAAAAGCAGAAAATCCTCTGATCTTCTCCTCTCCGACGTTTAGATGGAGATCGTTTGTGAGCACCAGCAGTTCCGTATCTTGGTGGACGGTCAGCCTCTGTGTGGATTCACCCACCGGCTCTCCCAGCTCGCCTCCCTCACTGCCTTACACGTCTTTGGAGATCTACAGCTCACCAAGGTGGCCTAACACCAACAGCTGTTAAAACACACACGTGCTTGCGTGTGTGTGCGAGGATGTTCTGGGACATTATCCAACATTTACATTTAGAATAGAGTTTTTGAACGAATGAGTCGACCCGACGTTGGAGACGCTGCGTCTCCGGCTCCAAATAAAGTTACGCCTGAGGAGACTTGAACACACTGACTGAATGTAACAGTGACTTAACTAAACCCCAGAATGTCATTAGAACAGGAGGGAATCAGATGTGCTTGATGAAATTTTCCCTCCTGGAATTTGTGCCGGTGCACATGTGTTGGGTCTGACCTTTGACCCTTGGTTTTCCTGAGGTCGACCTTTGAAAGCACTTATGTTTACGAGCTCCTGCGTGAGGATGACTGTCTGAGAAGTCAGCAGGTTGTCATTTGGAACAGGTTTACAACAGCGTATGTCAGACATGATTTACCCGATTAATCAAAAGTAAAATGACTTCTTTTATAGCTTCAGCTTTGGAAGCTGCGAGTGTTTGTTTTTGTTTGTTTTTTTGACAACCATTAGCACTTTTTTCTGCGAATGTTTGAACTCATTGAAATAAATCCCTTTTGTTGTTATGGAGTGTTAGTTGGTTTTGCGGCAGAGCGACGGCTCAAATCCACCTGACCGTTAGAGCTAAAGGGGGTTTCCAGGGTTTAACTGGTGTTTTCTCCCGACCGAGGCCTTAAACCAACACCAGCTCAGGGTGAGCCACGCAGATGACGACTCGACCCGGCTTGTCGGGCGGGCGTGCCCGTCTGCGAGGTGCTTCGTGTCTCAGCTTGTTTCTGCTCATGATGTCATATTCCAAAGCTGCCATTTAAAAATTCCCATCTCAGGATCATACAGTTCAGTTTGCGGTTTAATAAAATGTTACTGTGGAAAGCTGGAAAAAAATAACGCTATCACCACCAAGCTCAAAGCAAAACTCACAGAAATGAACTTAATAAAATTCAGCAAAGACAGCGAAGAGTGTTTAATCACATTATAAAAAATAATAATTTAACTGATAAATATAATTCCAGAACCTGCTACGAAGTTCTGAAATAAACACGTGGAAAGCCATCAGCACTCCCAGGACTCTCCGGGCCTGTGGAATGTGAGAAAACAGAGTTCTGGCCTCTCGGTCACACAGGTCGTGGTCGGACCCGCTGCTGCATGGATCTACGTCTGCTCTCGAATGGCATCGATCCAGTCCATCTTCTCCTGGCGGCTCGGAGCCTGGATGAAGTAATGAGTGTCTGACTGAGTGATGATTTGAAACAGGTTGCCCTGAACGTTGCCTTTCACACCTGCGGGAAACCAGACGGAAACCCTGACATCAGTACCAACCCTGTCTGGGTTTTTCACATCCTCTTGTTAAAGTGTGACTGCGGATGTTCAAAGGTTGCGACGTGACCGAGGTGAGAGGAAGTGACTCACCTGAGGGAACTCCGTTATCCTCCAGTGAGGACACCAGACAGCCTCGCAGGGAGAAGCCGCCAGCGGGGCTGATGTCGTCCTGGCGGGTGGCAAGAAACAGAAAGGGGATCAGAGTCAAAGTGTCAGAGTCGGCCTAATCAAAGACCTGATTCACCCCCGACGAGACCACAGGCCAAACATGAACCTGAGGTTAAAGGATACGCACGCCGCCGCCGCCGCCGGCTCGCTCACCTTAGTCGGGTCAAAGTAGTGAAGGAACGCCGGTTCTGAACGCAGCACAAAGAGCCGCACCTTCCAGTTTTTCCTCCTGTGTCCCTATTTGAACACATCATCATCAGGGCAAAAGTTTCTAATCGGCAAATGTTTCTAAAGGAGCTACAAGCTGGAGACCCAGTTTTATAAACGCAGCTAATATAATGATGTGGCTATGACGGTCAGCCTTCCAGCCCTTTGGCCTAATGGAACGATGAAATCTAGGATTTTATTTGATATATTTTGAAGTATGAGTTATGCACCGTTCACCTGTTTCAGCAGGTATCCTCTTTTGATCACTTTTCCGCTCATTTCCACAGCAGAAAGCGAAGTCTCAGCCTTCACGCTGCCTCTCTTCTTTAAGCCGTCAGCCTAGGAATTTCACACACGGGTTAGCTGCTGTTCCAGCCTCCTGCCTGCCACGGGAATAACCCTCCAGCTTTACAGTTGCGCTCACAAAGCTGTACAACGCCGTGGAGTCGTCCATGAACTGCTCGCCCAGGCTGGCCGTCCGGAGAGCCTCGGTGCTCTTCAGGCCGATGGTCCGCAGGAAACCCTCCTCCAGTAGAGCCGACGCCAGCGTCATGGCCTCCACACGGGTCAGAGCCAGCTGCGAGAAGACCAACCAGTCCACTACTGCTGAGCCTGCAGGGGGAAGATATTCAGGACAGAGACTCAGATTTGGAATATCCCCATTAAAAAGCAAAGCTATCCCAGCGAGCGTCACCTGAGAAACAGTTGCTGTATGTGCTGCCCTGCTGCACGTGGTTGCTCATCTTGATGCCGCTGTGGACGTCATACATGGAGTCCAACACTTTGCTGTTAGAGAATAGAAGAAAATGGGGAAATAAAGCAACCAGTCCTGCGCAGGGAGAGCAGCCTGCAGAGTCTGCATCTCACCTCAGATCAATGCTGTGTAACTGAGATCCAGGGAGGTCTTCCTGCGCTGTCCCCTTGTCTCCCCCGGACACCCCCAGCTTGTTTACCGCAGAGGTGATGCCCTCCGCCCAGTCGTCCCTCTCCTCCCGAGAACAAGCCTCCAGAAAATGGTCCGCCCCGCTCTTTGTGTGGAGTTTGATCACCAGCTGGGAAAATGTAAGCGTCGGTGAGGTTGTTTCCCAAAGTGGGTCGATGATGAAGATCAAGTGCTGACAACACGGTAACCTGAGGCCACATTTTCTCAACGTGCGGCGACGAGGCGCAGCCACACCTTCAGTTTCACTAGACAGAAACCCGAGTACATGCTGCGGACAGCAGCTCTGGAAGCTCCTGTTACAGTCTTTAAGTCAATCTCTAAATTCACTGAGTAGTTCATAAAACAAACTATGACAGAAGATTCATCTTCAAGGCTTGAATAAGTAATAATAAAAAACCTCACAACCCTGAAACTCACCGGCCGGTTATCGTACTCCAGAAAAGGACAAATGATCTGACAGTCTTTCAGTAAGATGGTCCCTCGCTGCCTGGAGTCCTTTTTACTGCCTTCATACTTGAAATACAGCAGCTTGTCTGACGTCAGCACAAACCAGCGCGCCTTCCAGTTATGAACAAGGTGACCCTGGAATCAGGTTATCAACAATGTGTCAATCAATCTGTAGCTGTATTAAGTTAACTTTAGCTCTTAACCATCCAGCGTCAGAATATTACCCTTTTCACCAAGAATCCTTCTCTTAAAACTCCATTTATTTGGTCCGCATCCATGCTGTCTTCTGTGCTTTTACCAGCTGGGATTTGCCTCTTCCTGCCTGCTCAAGGCTGTAAATATACAGAGGAGTGGAGTTAATTCTGTGAATCACCCTCTTCATACCAGTGACGTGCGTGGCTGATGAGGCACTAGTATAAACCAGACTATCTTATTTAATATTGCCTCACCTGCCTCCCTTGTCGGCACGTCACTGCTTCATACCCACACACACCCACACACACCCCCCCACACACACAGTTACAACACTTTTCCGCCAATCTCGCTGTGAACTTACAGCGTGTGACCACATGAGGGCGCACTGACCCCTTCCACACGCAGGCAGAACATGAAACAACATGAAAACATGTTTATTATAAAACATTTCATATTTTTATTTTCATAACTTTTTATTATATTTAAGAAAAACTAGGGGGAAATTAATCTCTGAAAATTAAATTCTGTCACCGCTTCCTTTAAATTGTGCTTTTGCACACAGGGCATAGAAACCATTTCAACTCAGCTAGAGGAAAAAGATAGAAAATTGAATACATGTGACCCAAACCTGTTTCCAGATGTAGGAAACAATCCTACTGTGACCCTGAGGGGGAGAAGTTCAAATTAAACGGTTACCAGTTTCAGGATGCGAAGCATTCCAGACCAGGAGATGAAGCCACGGGCAACATCCTCCACACGGACAGGATTTTCTTTCCTATTATACACAGATGAAAACCAACAGATGGTGGGTGACCTCTGCTCTTCAGCCCTGCAACAGCTGTGCCCAATGGGAGAACTGACTCCACACAGCAGTTAATGAGGATGAGGAGGCGAGTGAGCCAGTGGCCCCACTGTTCATTATTCCATGCTCCATGACCCTTTCCTGATTCCTGTTGCTCTTCTACCATGACAACAGCCTCTCAAACGGTTTTCCTTTCTGTTTACACTGACAAGAATTCACAATCTGGCTCTCTGGCTGCTAATTAAAAGTTCTATTATCAGTCAATAGTCGTTAAGAGCTACCAGGAAGAGGTTGAACCTTTTACAGCTCCAATGTTGCTCCATCATCTTTCCACAGCAGCCCAGAATAGACGAAAAGTCTCGAATACAAACTAATGCAATACTTAATTAAACTGACATTTTTCAGCAACACCAGATAATGTAGCTGCAGAAAAACTGTTTCTCTGTGATCCGACCACTAGAAGGTGCTAAATCTCACACAATAAACCTGATTCGGGTTAGCGTTCCGAAAGCATAATCTTTTTTTTTGTTTGTTTTTTTTTGTTTTTTTAATCTTTTTGACTTTTTAATAATACAGAATCATAAACTGGAGACTCTTTTCCAAGACAGAGGAAATTCTTCTGGGAATATTTAGATCCGGCTGGAAAATTTTAGCTAAAAAAGGACTTTGGAAATATATGATATCTTTATTTATCTGCTGCGAGTTCTTTCCCACAGGCTTGATAAGCCTGGAGAGGCAGCTGATGTTGTGCAACTTTTTCACTTTTTCAACATTTTTGGCCTTCACAAGATCGGGCAGCAACATTTTTCTTTTTTTTTTCTTTTTTCTCCCAGCGGGACACGTCTGCATTCGGTGTGCCAGGTGAAGGACTCCTCATAAACATGCACGCAGGTCGACACCAGGAAAAGGCAGCAGGATCGCTGAGCAAACAGCCAGGAAGAAAATTCCAAGATTCAAACAAAGGAAAAAGAAAACCAAAAGCAAACACACTGGCGTCACAGCGTCGGGTAAAGCACGTGAGAGGTATTTGGAATTCTGTATGTGACTGGAACTGGAAATCAAATATAAATTATGAACGTGGCCTTTTAACATGCCGGGAAACAAAGGGCTGTGACGCAGGTCGGCCCACGTGGAGCTCTGGTTGTCCTGGTCACATGCCCATCACACACAAACACTCGCACCTCTGTTTTCTTGGTCCACAGCCTTATTGTTCACTGGGTGTGTGTTTGAGTATCCACGTCCAACAGCTGCTTACACAGAACACAGCGCTGCCGTTATCGCGCTAACGCTGAAGTGGCGGCGACGCTGCATTAGTTCAAATCAATCACCTGAAAAATGAAGCTCAGACTGGATTTATTCTGACGGAGGACCTCCGCAGACGTCACTGACGGGAGCCCAATCTGCTCGAGATGATGGAAAATGCGGATGACTCGGGGTCAGAAGAAGTGACAGCGGGGCAGATTACTGCTGTTTGCCTCCAGATTTGTCCAACTGAGGCTTCTTCAATAAAAAGCGCCCTGGCGACTGAGAGACTTACAGATGTTGACATAGTTTGCAGTTGCTGAAGGCAGCGTGGAGCCTCCTTCATCAGCACGCTGAAGACTTTGGCCCATTTCTTCCTTTTGGACATGACGACACAGTTTATTCACCTCGTTCACGGAAGCCTCTGCTTATTTTAGACTTTACTAGACTTCCAGGTCTCCCTTTAGCTTTAACTTACGTGAGTTAAGCTTATACAGCCCTCCAACAGAAAAACTGCCGTCACACCCTGAAACTATTTGCAGCATCATGCGACGATGCTGAATGCTGGTTAAATAATAGCTGAATTAAAAGGCCATTGTTAGGAGGGAATAAGCTTTAAACAAGTGAATCAAGCCGTTGCACTGTGCATCCGTGTGTGTAGTACTCTTTCTGGCTACGACACTGAGCCCCAGCTTCTATGACAGTGTGAAACGTCAACAATGTGGCCTTGATTACCGCCTTTATGATCATTTTAAATAAATGTTTTCCATACAAATAAGTTTGATACAGTATACACAAGGTTTACAGGCTAATATACAGTACAGCTAAATGCTATTGTCAGTTAGCCTGATGACGTCTGCCAAGACACAAACACACACACACACACACACATACACGCACGCAGACACACACACTTTTCCAGCACCTACACTTTGTTCAAAGTACTATTTACAACTAAGAGCCTGAAATGTCTCTGCAGGCCTGGTTTTGCTCAGCAGCACGGTGCCAGGTGCCTGAAGGACTCCAGTCAGTCAACTGGAGAAGCAGCTGGTAAGAGCTGGACCAGCTGCAGTAAGTACAGGGTTTGAAGGAGAGGTTCAGGCGGTGCTCAGCTTGTGCCAAGCCGCCACCACTTTCTCAGGGTTTGCCATGGCGTCCCTCCACTGCTCCACGGCTGCTGGAACAGGGCTGTCAAATCCCATCTGGATCTGCCAGAAACATCCAGAAGGAAATAATTCTTCTGACTGCTCCCCCCCACAAAAGGTCTGTGTCCAAGGTACATGGCAGCTGAGCAGCTAGCTAATGTTGGCAAATTATGTTTAAAAACGTTGTAAATAAAGAATATTCACTAGATTCTTCACATAAGTTGGTACAACTACCACTTGTGACCACAGATGGCGCTGTAAAGCTGGTTAAACAGTCTCACTATATATTAATAAAACTCATTGATAGAGGTCCAACAAATTGGTATTAATTAATATAAAAGTCACTTTTACAGGTAAAAAGTCAATATTTCTCCACTCACCTGTCCAAGACACTGTTTCCTCCTCACCGAGCTGCGGCTGTAGAGTCTGACTGACAGCGAGCAGGCGTGGTCCAAAGCTGACAGGAGGAAGTGGAACGTCTCCTTCCACTGACACTGACCCCCCGAGGCCTTCAGTGCATGCGTCTTCTTCTTCACCGCGGCCTGCGCCGGCTGGTGCATTTCCACGTTGACGAAAAAAGCTTCAGAGGGAAACATTTGAAGGTGAGGCGAGCTGGTCAGCAGACACCAGCAGTTACTGGATTTCACTGGTTTCCAGTGACGCCTACTTTGAGTGAGCGGCATGGAGGATGCTGGGAGGTTTTGGGCGGCGAGGACCTGGAGCTGGATGCGTCCATTCACTGGCTGGAAGCAGGCGGTGAGATGCAGCTCAGCGTGACAAACCTGGAAGACGATGAGATCAGCGCCAGTGAAAGCCGTTGGCCTCCCAGCTGATTATTTGTGTTTGACAGAACAGAAAGAGCGACTTAAAGCCACATACAACAGTCTGACCTTTAATTAGCCGCCGACCTGATGTAATAATAAAGGTCAGAAGTGTCATTAAAATACATCAACCGCTTGAGTTTTGATTTCAAAGCAGCAGTTTTTGAGAGCTAACTATTTTGACCTTTAAAATTAAAGCTTTTCTATGGCGACAGCGTTCGTGACTGTCAGGGAGTGATTCTTCTTCTTTCTGTCGCCTCCCGAGAGGTTCAGGGTTTGATAAATGGAGGTGATGTCATTCCCAACCTGACGTTTCGGTGCCACATTCTTAAATTCCTTTTTCAGCTACAAAAATCAAGTAAAGTAGATCGTTTAGACGCAGTATGATGCCTTTATTCGTATAAAAACGCTGCTGTTGTTGCTCCTTCTGGGCCCTCCAGACGTGTGAAAACGTCAGCTCACCCTCAGAAACTGAAGCTGTCCTCTGCCGGAAGCCACACATGCATCCATTTATCCGCAAGAAAAGCGGACACGGTTTGAAGTTTGACCCACTTCAGCGCTTCAGGTGTCCAGAATCTCGACTCTGTTTATGTTCCAGATGAAAACCCGCTCTCAGGTTCCCCTCAACAATGAATTCTCTCCCTCTCTCCACGTTAATTATGTAAAAACAGTCCGACTGTCAAAATAAGAAAAGAGTCACGCGCCATCGGGGCGATAACGCGTCACAGTGGCAGTTTTATGAGGAACGTTGTGTAAATGGTTAGCTCTTGGCTGTAGAAAATAAATCTTAGATTTAAGATCTGAATTAAAGGGTGGTGCCCTAATTCAGCAAAACTGGCCCCGGATTGTGATGTGGAACCAGGAAGTGTCAGCTTAGACTCACGGCTGATTTGGACAGAGGGCTGAGGTCGAGCCAGTGGTCCGTCTCCTCGGAGCCGATCTGTCGCAGCGAGAGGACGCCCTCGGCCACCGTGCGCTTCCTGGGGCCGTGCGTCTGCAGGCGCAGCACCAGAGCGCTGCAGCGCAACTGCTGGAGACGCAGCGTGAACACAAAGGTCTCCATGAAGGACACGTCCTGGAGGACAGGGAGGGAATTCAGGTGCATTTTCTACATCACGTACTTAAAAACACACACAGCCTAAAATGAGCCTTCAACACATTCACCTGAAAACAGTCCTTGACCGAGCTCCTGAACTGGATGGGTTTGGGGAGGGTGAGGATCCCTTTAAAGCCAATCTTTTGTTGTTCTGCCCCATCCAAGGGGAGATTGAGGTCCGAACACTTACAGGAAAACAGAACAAAGAGTTTTTCATCAAACTGGGTCAAGAAAATTGCAGGTTAAGGCGCTTGAGGAAAACTGTAATGAGCGCACGCATATACGCAGTAGGGGTTTAGAGATGTGTTTATATAGACATTTCTGTCCAGAAAGACTGTTTTCTTTGAGCCGAAGGTACCAGAGCACAGAGAGAAGCTAACACAGAGACTTGTGGAGAGGACAGACAGAGGAGCCATTGAGAGGGACTGACGAGCAGCACAATGGAGCTCTGTGTAGGTGTGTAACCTTACCTGGGCCAGCGTGATCCACACCTGCTCTGCAGCCTCCTGGTAACTCACTCGGACACACACCTTCCCCAGCTCGCGCTCGTCCGCGGACAAGGTGATGGAGTCTGCGACAGACGACAGATGTGGAAAAACAGAATCTCAGCCTTGGGAAGGTGGTTAACATAAAGAGAGAAAGAGGAAGTTACCCAGGCTGCTGCCAACGGCAGAGGAGGTGCTGCTGAGGACGCTGGAGACCGACTCGCCGTGCTGCGGTTCATCCAAACACAAAAACAGGCGCTCAGGATCAAGTCTGAAGCCATCATGCATATTTGTGGAGTAGAGTTGTGTTACGAGTGCCTCAAACAGTAGCCGACATCCGTGGATACATTTACATTTAGAAGCCTGGTGGTGACAAGCATCTGCAGTTCCGAGAGGAAATGTATCTCCAGGGGACCGTGAATGTCTGAAGATGTTTTGATGCTAATTTTTGCAGCATTTGTTGACATTGCACTCAGAGCCGCTAACGCCACCCCAGCCGTTAGCGCTCAGACTTGCGTTGCCTGTGAGACAATCAAAACTGACGTCACAAATCACGTAACGCCTTCTCTCCCTTCTGATTTCGCCTTAGCCGTTTGTCAGCGTCGCAGCCACGGCGCCGTGCGCCATCTCCATTGCTTATTAATGTTTGCTCACAACGTCGCCAAAGCAAACATTTGAGCCGACGACAGAGTGGTTTTACACCCACTAACGTTTGCGCTGCGATGGCATCGCTACAGCAGCCACGGCCGGGAAGAAGCAGGTCCACGTGGCCTCAAACTGTTGCTCTGGTGACTATCAGCGCGAAGCATGAATGAGATGCTGTTTATCAACATGCCGGGCGAGACAGACCCCACTCAGCACACGCGGGCCGCCACCGCCACCATACTGCCATTTCATTAAACCCGATTAATTTACACCTAGTCCTAAAACACCAGGGAGTAAATACACAGATCAAATAAAAACACAGTGGCACAGTTCCGTTTGGGATGAAATGACCTTCGACCTTGTGCAGAAGGCAGACTGGAAGGTTTGCTTGCTGGGGAAAGTGGAAACCTGACACAGGGTGAGAAGCTGTGAGAGCGTAGGTTAGATAGAACGGGCTCACCTGCAGGGTGCCCTGGGAGCAGGACAGATCAAACATGGAGCTGCTGAGCCGCTGCTCGCCACCCGACTTCCAGCCTGCAAATGAAAAAGCAGCCGCCTCAGCTCAGCTTCAGGGTCGACTGCACCAGTCTGTAAATATCCCCAGTAAAGGTGATCCTGATGGCCGCCTGTTTGCTACCTGGAGCGCTGGAGTTCGCCTTCTTCTGCGTGTCGCGACGTGCCAACCCGGGAGAGAGGAAGTGAGTCATGTGTCCCTGATGGAAGCTGGATTCTGGGCTGTAGATGAACTGACCGGAGGCCAGGAGGTCGGCCTTCCGCTCCACGTACGTGCACCGGGCTGAACCTGTGCACAGACGGACCTGACGCGTGAGGCGTGATGGTTCTCTGCGTTCTCCTGTTTGGCTAAATTCCGTCAGAATGCAGATAAACGTTGCGTGATTGCACGCACGCCATTAAATCTGCGGCTAGATGTGTATAACAGTGACCTGTTGTGTAATCAATGTGGGAAAATAGCTCATGACACATGATCTATTTACTAACCCAGCCTTTAAGTCAACACCAACACCAGAGACCGGTTCCTGAGGGCTTCCAGATTAAGATGGTTGTTATTTCTAAAGAAACCATGTTAATGTTAATCATTTGGCCGATGATGCCTTTCTGTACGTACTCTGGGGTCCAGGCTGGAGGTTGGGGAAGCGGGGCCCCCTGGGCTGGATGTACGAGGCCTTGAAGGTGGGCAGGACAAAGGGCACCTCTCTGCCATCCGGAGGCAGTTTGGACAGCAGGTAATCGTCCGCAATCACGCATCTTTCTCCGTCTATCTGCTGCCCCGACGGCGCTGCCTGGTTCTGAGGCACCCTCAGTGTGATCACTTGGAGGGAGGCGTTAAAACCCATCAGAAAAGACAGAGCTCAGAGGCAGCAGCCGGACGGACGGACGGATGGACGGAGAGTGGCCTACCCTGCAGCTCCTGCTCCTTCCTCCTCTTCATCAGGTTCCTGCAGCAGTCTTTCAGGCACTCCATGTCTTTAGCTGAAAAATATCAGGTCATGACGTTAAAGCAGCTCAAATATTTTTGCACTGTGCCCTAAACAACTACAAAAAGTGGTGATTGTGTCCAAAAATATGTGTTGGTAGGGCTGTTTCTGACTTTTCTGCTGCGTATTTTTGCATGTTTAAGTCTTGTTTGGACTCTTGGTTCACATGCTTTAACTTTAATGTTCTCTTTGTGTTTCAGAAACATCGCAGTGACCCAGAAATCCTACAAATCGGATGTGAGGAACCAAAAGATGCCCCAGATCTTCAAATCCGTATGCTGGCTGGGGAAAGCGTTTGGGATTGGTAAAGCCGAAAATTCATTCAATTTAGTAAAAAAAAGATAGACAGACGCTCGGCTGCTGATTTAAGAAACTGCCGTCTTCTGATGGAACATGCAGGAATGTGCAAAGAAGAGAACTTACCTGTTTTCTCTGAGAGGAAGGGCGTCCCACATCCAGCAGTGCTGCTCTCACTGATGAGAAATGCTCCAGAGCTCAGGCTTGTGGTCAACCACACTTCCCTCCTCCCTCCCTCCTTCCCTCCTCCCTCCCTCCTGCTCCCTTCCTTCCCGGACTGACACTCACCGCTGAAATCATTTATGCTGAAACACTCGCCGTCTTATCATCCCTGGAAATACAAATTTATCCCCAAAATGTGATGCGGAATCACTGTGAATGTAACAGGATTTTTATTGTTTTCAGGCGCCTCCTCAGGAACATCCGTGAGGTGCAGACATCTACTGGACAAGAATAAAGCAGTAATTCAGCTCGTGGCTGGTTGGTACATGACTTTAAACACTCCTGCAGCAAATTACACTTCTGCTCATACGACCATCTCATTGTAAATTCCAATGACAACGATCCTACGGCACTCATAATGTAACCACAGCTCTTGGATTCAGGTGTATAAAAGGATGAAATTCACAGACAAACGCAGGTTTGTGTATACGCTGATAATCTCTCAGGATAATTTCACTCATTTTCTAAATAGAGGATGTCAGAAATTGTACACCATAAATATCTCTTTGTGTCCAAAGTCCATAACACAGCCGTAAAAGCTCAGTGTCCATTAAACCAGGGTGGGGATTCAAGCAGAGGGATGCTTTCCCATCAGCTGAGCTTTGCTGAGTCTTTATCGGATGTGCCTTCGTGGAGGATGACATAATGGTTTAAGAAAAAAAAAATGGAAATGAACAAATAAGTTGAGCTGTCTAGAAAGAACCATGCTCTCCTCCACGGCTGGGAAGCCAGCCGGGTTGGTTTCCAGGCAGCGAAGTTCCCTCTGGGGCTTTCAGAACGGGTGTGCTGAGACAAATATCGTCAGCCGTATGATGGAGCTGCCTCTGAAGTTGATGACGTTGTTAACGGTGACCATCTCCAGGTCCAGCACCACCTCCCTCGGACCCCTGATAGGCCGCGACAAGACCAGTGTGGCGCTCACATTACTGGTTTGCTGGAGGATAGAGATGAAGATGATTTCAGAAACAACCCCAAAAAACTTTTATCATATCCTTTCTAACTAACAGGCACAAATACGTGTATGTTTTCTATAAAAATGACATGACCCCAGAGGGTTCTCTAAATCTGCACTGGGAAACCAGCACTTGGTGGAAAGACCCTCTCAACCTCACATCAGACAAACGTTTGCGCCCTCTTCTGGTTGGACGGTGCAACTACGAACGTGACCCTTACTGGTTTTTGAGGAAAACTAAAAAGTACAGTCTTGCAAAGATGAAAAATGTCATTTTAATCTTTGAGCAATTTTAGTTAAAACTACAATTATACTAGATAGGGTTCATCTCCATCCCTGGATAGAATGACAGAGGTGCCTGCTGCACAGGCTCCATCTCAGGTCTACTCTCGGTGTTTAATACAAATAAACTGCAGCATCCTCTGTGTTTATCCCACCTCCTTTAGGCATTAATGCGTTACTGGGACCAACAGTTTCGACTGCATCCACTCACCCTCATGTAAAACTCTCTTCCATCGTTTCCCGACTTTATCTGGAAGATGTAGAAGGCGCCGGGGTAACGCGTGGTGGCCTGCATCTGGAAGATATCTGCAGGCACGCTGCGGCCCGACGACAGATCCATGTGTCGGTACAGAATAGTGAAGGGTTTGTCCCTGCAGGCAGGGTTCTCGGCCGAACACATGCACTGACTGCAGAGAGGGGAGCCACAGGGAGAGGGGGGCGTTTAGCTGCAGCGGGTACGACTGGGAGGATGAAGGTGTAAACGGTGGATGGAGCACTCACTTGTCGCTAACTTCGATGTAGGGAAGGGGGCACTGTAAAGGATTCAGGCATGTGTAGCCTCCCTGGAAATTGAAACATACTTGTTCTGTTGTACAGGTGTTGTTACCAGTGTCACATTCATTGATATCTTCAAAATCAAACACACAACAAGGTCAGTTAAGACATCATCATCATCAACAACAACAACAACAACAATAAACAACAACAAAAGAGGCAAGATTCACAAAGTATCAAAATGCATGTAAAAATAATACACAGGTAAATTCCTCCACTGCTGCCAGTGTGAGGGTGAGTTATGGCGCCCTCTACAGGCTATATATATATATATATATATATATATATATGACGAGGCACTTAAGCAGTAACTTGAGCTGCTTCGATCCACAGCTGAACTTTAAACTTTACCTTCACAACTCCGGTTGTCTTCGTATACGTAATAGCCAGGCGGACAGATGCAGCTAAAAGAGCCGGGGGCGTTCACGCATCTGTGCTGACACAGAAACTCCGAGAAGCTGCATTCATCCAGATCTGTGGTATAAAGCAGACATATTCAGCTGTGATATCTGCAGGGCTCAGACGGAACCGGATCACCTGAGGCCGGTTCCTGCGTGTGCGTGTGCTGTCCATTAAGCTACAGTTTGCAAGATTTACTTGAGAGACTATTATCACAGATGCAGTATTTCAACAGAAAAAGTGGATAATAATATAAACATATTAATTGCGTTGAGTTTTTATTAAGATAAACAGTAAAATGTAGATATACAGTACTACTGAGGTGGTTAATGAGGTTTGCTCTCCTGCAGCCACCTTGTCTTGCTGACCACTCCTGTCTGTCTCTGAACGTTAATTTAAAAACAGGACTAATAAATCAATCAAGTCAACTAGTTCTTCTGTCTCACCGATGCAGGATGTACCATCAGACGTCAGCTCAAATCCTTCCTCGCAGCTGCATATGAAGGAGCCGTAGGTGTTGAAGCAGCTGTGGCTGCAGGGCCGATCCAAACACTCGTTCACATCTGGAGGGGCCACAACGGTGGGTGAAACCAGTGATGCAGCACACGAGTGTGGGCGCGCACGCGCGCGTGTGTTTACCTTGACACGTCCGGCCCTCTGGGTCGAGGATGAAGCCGCGGTTACAGGAGCAGGAAAAAGAACCGGGGACGTTGGCGCACAGCTGCTGACAGTAACCATACCTGCACTCATCAATATCTGCTCCCGAAAAGGGGAAAGAAAAGAACAAAAATCATTATTTGCATAAAATCTGCTTTCAAAAACATGCCTTCAAGTGTAGTTGAAGCGTGATCAATATGTGATTAAAAAAATCGAACAGCATGAAGAGGACTGCACGCGGAGAGCGATTTTAACTCCACCGAAGATTACCCGAAGAGGGCGCTGTTGAGCCATGAGAGCGCTACAGCTGTCATAGACGTTAAAATAAGATTTAAAATAATATATATATATACTATCAATTGAACTTTGACCGGGATAGAACAGTCTGACAAACCGGGAGCCTCCTTTACTGATTTCCTTGTGAGTTTCTCTGTGAAATCCTCAGCTCACCCACCCTGACACTGTCCGCCGATCAGCCAGTAGCCCTCGGTGCAGGAGCAGGTGTAGCCCCCCGCCGTGTTGATGCAGACCTGGGTGGGGTTACAGTGATGAGAGTTGGTCTCACATTCATCGATGTCTGGAACAAAAGGGTAGCAGAGAGAGGAGGGGAGATTTTAGCTTCAACTGTTATTTTTAAAACAGGACATTAAACACTACAGTAATGTAAAAAAACAAAGAAAAAAGATGGGTTTAATACAGTTTGAGTTTATGCTCTGTGTAATTTTTTTTGGACGTCAAACACACGCGGCTGCCTCAACACATCCAAGAAAAACATTGACAAATAGTCAGATAATTCTTCTGGGCCCTTGTAGATGACAGACAGGTATGTAAATGAATCGCATAGAATTTCCTGCCAGCCTGCCGGACACTGTTTGGAAGCGCAGCCTGATAATCCACAATGTAATGATCTCATTTTGCATTTCTCCTACATTGTTCAGGAGACCAGCGTCTCGGACCAGAGTTTCCTCTGCAGGAATTCAACATTAGCTCAGGTATTTCAATTGTTTTTGAACAAGATTAAAGATTTCTCCGATTACAGGCGGAATTCTTTCGACGCCGCAGGAGCAGCTCACACACTACATCATAACAGCCACATTTCCTTATGAGGATATGACAGTTCACAACTCTCGCCGTCTGCTTGCGGTTCTCAGACCATGAAGTCACCATTTTGAGGAAAACTGATGGGGGGGAAGTGGGTGGGAGCCTGGGTTTTTGTTTGGACAGGCAGCTAAGATAAGCCACAATGCGGCCTTTCTGTGCCAACTTGGCCCTTCACAAGGGTGAAAGGCTGGTCCTGGAGAGCCCGGCCTGCCGCCAACAGCTACACGACTGGGGCACCTGCTCGCACTGACTGGTCAAAAAGCTCTCAGAGGGTTTTCAGCTGCGCTCCATGTGTTAGCATCAGCAGACAAACGTTCCAGTTCTGCTCCTTATATAGACCCTGCCCCATCAGCTTGAGTCAGGACATGAGCGGTATGAAGAGCCCGGCTGTTATTTATATGCAGGAAAACTCACAGTTGGGGAATTTTGTCAGAAAATGTGTGCTAAATCTTTAGCCTCCGTTCCAGCAAAGATGTCGCTGCTCTCCAAACACGTCAGAGGTGATTTAGAAGCAAATAATGGAATTTGCCTGACATGTCAATCATTTAGGAATAAAATAATGAATGCAGCAGCGGTTCTGCACAAAATTGTGAATTTATCCTGGTATTTAAATTAAAAATCCGTTAGGATTGGTACCACCAGCAGCTGCAACCCAGGCCTGGTTAGCAGTTGCCATCGCTGGTCAGAATGGTGGTACTGGGTCCTGAGAGAACCAGTGCTGCTTTCAGAGAGTGATACGTGTTGCAGCGCTATCTAACCTTGGAGCCCACCCCCACCAGCCCCACCAGCAGCAGCAGCAGCCCTCAGCATGAGGCCCGATTCTCGTCCTTTCAGGACAAAACCAGGATTGTTACAGGTTGAGGCAGGAAGTCACAGTTTGTATAACTTCTGCCACACAGCAGCATCACTCAACATCCCATTACATCACCGGAGTCACCCACAGCCCACTGGGGGGGGTTACATTTAGCCTCCACAGAAGCATGCCTGTGTTTCTGGACCTGCTTGGGTCCCGATTTGGCAACAAATGACTTCATCTCTGGCAGTCTGGTGGTGTAGCTTACCCGAACGAGGCTGCAGGCGCACTCCCTGGCGAGCCTCGCCAAGAGAAACAGCCCATATTTGTGCATGAGCTAAAGCTCTCGACACAGAAATATGGGTTATACGTGCTCATTTTCCACCAAAAAGGTCGGCAGGTATCTTTTCTTTTTTTAAACAACTGGGGGGAAAAGAACGTCCTAACTCAACCTTGGGGACGTCCCGGGAAAACGTTAGGTTGTGTTTAAGACAGCCCGAGAGAAACGTATAAGATTTAGTGCGCATGTGAAAGATGACAGCATCAAACACCAGCTGTCCGCTGTCACTGGAGCTCATCCGCACGGAATCTCTGACCTCTCGTCACCTCCGCCTCAGGCGGTTCTGAGAAGGTTAAAACAGCTGCAGCAGCAGGAGGACATCAGTCATTCCTGCAGACACTGACCCTGCAAGGGGAGACTCCAAATGTGGACCATGGGAACAACATCAGAGGACGCAGGGACGTTCCACTGCACATCTGTCTTCCTCCTTTTCACTTTAGCTCCATCGCCCAAAGTGCAGCTGAAGCTAATTGAAATGGAATTCCTTGTGTTGGGATCAGAAAGAGCTAACGTCATAATAAGGTGTCGACGCCCCACCCTGCAAGCGGCGCAGCACCAGAAACAATGACCGGGATCAGAACCTTCACTCCCAGGGCTCAGCGAGGCTCAGGCTGACCTGCTGCAAAGACAGCTGCTCTCTCACACTGGAAGAGGCGCCTGTTTCCACTACAGGTCCCAACTGTGGTTTTCTCCAGGGGGAGTGTGGCAGCAGGAAGCGTTTCGAGGCCGACCTGGCCGAGGAACACAGAGAACGCTTAAACAAATGCCTCCAGAACTTCAGTTACAGCCAAAGTCTACAGTATTTTCGACTAGCTGACACGTCTCATCGCTGACACCTACAAAAAAAATGGATGCTCACACCTGAAACACAGTGGGAAAAGGGATTAATCACTGAAATTTCGGGACTGTTGGTGGAGATCGGGGGTGAATTTCAATGCAGGAGTGCGTACGGCACAACACCGCCTCTGATCAAAAGCCTATCAGAAGTTCTTATCGCTTAATTTCGTTTGTATCATCTCGACCCCTCCACAAATCAAAGGTCAGCTCACCGTTACACGTGCCATCTTCCGCCAGCGCGTAACCCAGGACGCACTGCGCGCTGGTCCTTATGATGGGGTAGCTGGGGTCAGCAGATCTCGGGCGGCTGGGGAGGAACGTGTCTGAAAATCCATCCGACGTGTCCGGGTAGAAGGGCTCCTGCTGGACCTGGTAGTCCTGTGTGTACTGCTGGCTGTACAAGCTCCGGGGCAGACACAGGTAGCCTCCGTTCTGGTTGACGCAGCGCATGTCCCCCCGGCAGGCATCCGGCAGGAGACGGCACTCATCCACATCTGGAACACAGAGCGCAGCGCTGAGGGGCCACGCAGCATCTGTCGCCTTCAGAAGAGTTTCCTTGGCACAGCTTTACTTCTGGACGCGAACAGCACTCACCGACGCACTGCCTGGCCCGGCGGTCGAACGCAAAACCCTCCGTGCAGGTCTGAGAGAGATGACCGAGCAGGTCAAATAAAACATCTGCGCAAATGTACTTTTATTATAGAAATATTAGGTGCTGGTTATTTGATACCATTTGGTAACATTAATTCATTTTCTGATTATCAGAAAGAAAAATAAATCATAAAAGTGCCATTAATAACAGTAACACTAATTATATTATATGCTCGTGGTTTAGAAACAAACCTCTTATTGTCTTAAAAAAAAAAAAAAAAAAAAGAAAAAAGTTCTTACCTGTCCGTGTCCAGGTTGGATAAAAAGCAGAATAAATATCAGAGCTGCCAACATCCTGCAAAAAAAAAACAACAAAAAAAACAGCTTTTCACGTTTTCAGAGAGCCTCGCTGAAAACAAGCATCCCGTTACAGGACCGACCCAATCACACATGGTGAGAAGGCGAAAACCGAGCCAGCCGTGGCCGCCAGAGCGCGGAGAAAACGGGGGCGAGATACTGACCTGGAACAGCAAAGCCTGACGCCACGCATGTTCTCTGCTCTCCCTCTCCAAGGGCGGATTTGGGCCGCTGGAAACTCTCCCCAGATCCCCTCTCTCGTCCCAGCAGGGCTCTCACCGCCACCCCCCAACTATGCGCCTTTACGCGAAAGCAGACACCGGGTTCTCATTAACCGCCGTCTAGCCGAGCTCAGCTCCGGCGCATTGAGTGAATTCCGTAAAGACCCGTTCCGTTTCTGCCCAACTAGGCTGGTTCCACAGAATATTTAGCCATGCAAATTGACGGGCCCCCACCGAGCACTTTTCCAACAGCTGGATTTAATCAGGAGGTGGGGGGAAGACAGCCCCCTCCGGTCTGGGCGCGCACAAAGACGCGCTCTCCCCCAAAAAAGGCACAGCGCGCACGCAGGGGCTTTTTCTGTTCCCCACAGATGCAAAAAAGAAAAAGAAACAAAAGAAAACAAAACAAACAAACACCTCAGCACCAGCACACGACTTTGCCCTTAACAGAGCGCGGCCACGCACATCTGGCGCGCGTTCATGCACGCCAGAGGAGGAAAAAAAATGCAGAAATAAATAAAGTGGTCATCAACACCTTTATTTGCTTTGGAAATCCAGATATTAACAATGGATAACCTTCATTCACATTCCAAATATTCTAATTCCTTCCTCCCCAGATGTCAACATCTAAACAAAAAAAAAGAATCTTATACAATAAGAATTTACAGTTTGTACATTTTTCAATACACCTGATGAGATCCTGTAACATTCCTTCTGAGCTGGCTGATCCACACAAACCTTTAAAAGAGATCAGTTACAGCTGGCCAGCTCGGGTCAGGACGAGCTTCTTCCAGTCTCTAAATACGTGTAGATTAACCATTTACAGCCTGATTAGACGTAACAACCACCCAAAAAGCAGGCACTTGAGCTACAAAACTTCTTTTGTGCCGAGAAATAGGAAAAATACCTCCGGTTTGCACCGCTGTCACTCTGTGCCTCAACACTGGAGCAGCCCAAAGGCTCTGCCTGACCACCGCCATCTTTCCAGCCTTAATTACAAGGCTTGTTGCATATCGCAGCCTGGGTGTTTGGAAAAGACAAGATTTAGCAGAAAAATGTCCTCATGGATTTAACAGATGTACTGGACCGCATGAACCTCTCCGACTGCTGCCAGAAGAGTTTTCAGGGAAGTCCCGGGTCGGCAGCCGTGGACGGGGCTGTTGAAAAGACCACAAGATGAAGAAATCAAAGCAGAGAAGGATGAAAGCGGACGGGTGCCCGCACGGAAGAGTCTACAAGGCCACTCGTGTTCTGATCAGACGTGATGGAGACAAACTCAGCAGCAGGCAGCGCTCCGAGTAGGTGAAGCGCAACATGGAAAACGGAAACGTTTCCACTAGTCTGATCTGGTTGTAATGACTGTGGCCAGGTGGGCGGAGTCAGACGGTTGCATAGAAAAGGAACTGCTGAGGGGGATAGCAAATCCTCTTGGAAGCAGAGGATGTGAATTAAAATGGTGGTGCTTTCTTTCTGCCCGGGCTCCGGGTGGATGGAGGCGTGACCTTGGGCCCGCCGGTCACTGATTCAACAAGTCCTTGAGCACGGCTCCGGCGCTGGCCTCGGCCGACACCGGCACAGGCGTGAACGTGGGCAGGGAGTCGGAGATGGGCTTCATCAGCAGGTGGCCACCTGAGCTGGGAGGAGCCACCAGGGGCACCGCGTCGGAGCGCGGGGCCAGGAAAGGATTGCACTCGCCGGCTCGCTTCCCCGCCGCCGCAGCTCCTGCGAGGAGGGAAAGGAAAGCCGCGCGTTTGGCAGCGTCAATGGAAAGACACATCCCATAATGACCCAGCCAGCCGCTGCCGCTCGTTTACCTGCGGCGGAGCTGGAAACGCCGCTGCCCGAACTCCGGGAAGGCGGAGCGCTCAGAGGCTTGATGTCGTGGACCAAAAGCTTGGGAGCAGGAAGCGTCGGGTTCGACTCCACTTCCAGGAACTTCACAAACATCTCGGAGAAGGACTGCAACAACAATCGTTAGGAGGGGACGGTCTGCGCGGGCAATTCTACAACACTTTGGAGCTGCATCCCGTTAAAAAAGGAGTGATTCATCTCCTGCGCGCCTCTGCGACTCCTGCTTCAGGCTTCGCATGCTAAAACGACGACCTCTGACCTTCTTCCCTGTGGAACAGGACACGAGGAAACCAAGTCGCTGTGGTGTTTCTTACAGAATTGAGTGCTTGGCCACTGGTGGGTCTCTGGGGAGTGGTGGGGACGCTCTGAGCTCCTCTGCCTCCCAGCCAGCTCGACACCCATCCGGTCACGCCGTGGCGTCCGTCCTCCTCCAGCATCTGCCAACAGAAGGTTACTGGAGCCTGCGTAGATGTGAACCAGTGCTTCCAAGTATCCTCAGTCTAGCAGCCTCCTCCCCGCAGGGCCTCAGTGTCCGTGGGCGGCCCGTGCTGAAAAGACAAACCCGGGGCTTCGCCCTTCACTACCGCCCGAACCAGCGCCGTCATGTCCCTGGTGAGGGTCCCATACTCGGAGGGTATGGCTCACAGGTTTGGGCTGGGGAAAAAAAACCAAACGCAGCAGCGGAGGGAACTGGCTGCTCCGCTGACGGAGTTGGCAGGGCCACTTGGCCGCCGTAAACATGAATCAAGGGGAAGAGAGAAACTGTTAACAGAGGGTTAAATTAGACAAAAAGGTCCTTTGTGGAACTGGACTCGTGTTTGTCCCCCTCATATCTGCTTTCCTTCAGTAGTGTTTGGTAACATTCTTTGGAATTGTTGGATGGCGGCCCACAGGGCCCCGGCCAGACTTAAGAAATACTTTCTTGCTCAGCTACGAGCTGATTTTCAGGGCTTGCTGGAGTTGACCACGGCCAATCTCCTCAGACCGAAACACGGCCTACGAAGTTCGGCACTCGTGAGGTTATATGACCTTTTCTCCTATATTTCCCCAAATTGTGGTACACAGTCAAAGGTGGCGCTGCCTGTTAGTGCATGTCAGTCCACAGCAGGAGTTACCGACGTGTGGAGAGAGCCAGATCCCTGAGGCGGCCGCAGAGACGAGAGCAGCAGTTCACGTCGCTGAGGTTTCCTGTAGCGGCTGATGGGGGATGTGTGGGGGACTACAGAACCACATATCAGATGTCAAAGCTTCTCTTTGCTTCTTGTCAGTGTCTCCCTCTTCCCCTAAACCTGCCTCACACCACACCAGTAAAACCAGTATCACTGCGGCGACGCAGGCTGCTCCCATCGGCGCGATCAGGGGAGCAGGGAGCTCACCTTGTCTATATCTTCTCGGTTAAGTCCCAGGACACCCCCCATGAGCTTCAACACATCCCCGCGTTTGTTTCTGGGAGTGTGGAAGTATCCCAAAAACAGGTTTCGCATCAGGACCCTGGAAAAAAGACAACAAGGATCAGCCATTAATCCAGTTTAAGATGCCATTCCTGTTAACGTGTCACATAAAGCCGCAGAGAGGAGACACACGGAGCCTTATTAGTGATTCCGCACTGTGTGGGGGCGACAGCCCTGATGGAAACCAGCTGGGTGACCTCCATCAAAGGCATTAAAAAGAAAAGCAGAGTGTCAACAGGACAGGGACACTCTTACTTGTCTATCTTCCCTTCTGTGCTGTTCAGCAGATTCATGAGCTTCTTCTGAGCCTCCTCCAGCATCTCCTGTCTCACTTCCACTGCAACGGTCAGACAGTCACATTCACAGTCTCATAAATCAACTCATCTTTTTCAAAAGTCCCTGTTTTAAAAGCAAAGTAGCTTCGTTAGGAAATAAATTCACTGTAATGTGAGAGGAGAGTTTGTCAAACTTTTATGGGCGAGTAATAGATTCTGTAATGAATCAGGCTCTGTCGCTTTTTAAAGGTAGATTATAGTACACGAACATGCCAGGATTATCTTTTCCATAGTCAATCTGTGAATTAAAACATTCTCACAGTGACCATACTAATAATAGACTCAGTGGAAAGCTTACAGATGTAATAAGAAAATATATGGTCTGTGAACAAATAAAGATGTCAGCAGACAGAAATGCTGAGAATCTACAGTGATGTAATGGTCCCTGAGCAGGCAGCAGAGACAAAGAAAACATTTTGATCCTCAGAACAAAAACGAGAAGCGATGGAAGGTGATCTGGTGGGGCTGCTCACGCTGTTTTTTCAGCTCTTCGATTTGCTCGTCCTTTAGATCGAGCTGATCGGTGAGACGAGACGCGGAATCGAGAGCAGCGTTGGCTTCGTCAAGGTTCATCTGTCAGAAAACAGCGCCAGTCAGCACAGCTGGATCATTCTGTGAGTGGATTCTCTGATCAGCTGGTGTACCTGAAGGGCTGAAGCTTGGTCTTCCAACCTCTGAGCTTTGCTTCTCCACTCCTCCTTCTCCTTCTTGTGCTTCCCAAGCTCTGCGGTGTACATGGCTTTTTCCTCTGATATTAGACAAAACCAATATCATTACAGAATCAAAGGATTTTACTGACACACTGTCAGCATTTTCTGCCTCATAAAAACAGCAACGTTCTCCAATTTTAGCCATCAGAAGCAGCTACGCGCACCTTGTTGGAACTGCTCTAGCACCATCTGCAGGTTGGAGAGCGACACTGCATACTGGTTGACCTGCTCCTGAGACGTTCTGAGGTGAAGCAGTGCATCGTCCCGCTGCTTCACCACTCCCATCAGCTGCTCCTGCAGAGATTCCACCTGCATGCTGGCCTGCTGGCTACGAGCCCAAAGAGGAGGAATAACTTTCAAACAATACACAAATCTAAGATAAGGAGTGTCTTCAAAAAGAAGGTGCCCCCGGCGCAGAGATTCACTTTATAGAGGTAAGAAGATGATGTAACGAAGCGTGAAAAACCTGGCATTTTCAACAGCACTAGAAGAGGTGGCCAGTTTGTCGTCCAGCAGCGCCACCCTCCTGCGTAACTCCGTCTCCCTGTCTTCAGCAGCGAGGGCTTCTCTCGTGTATGAATCTTCTATCTCCAAGAGATGGTTACGCAACCGGTCCAGCTCCAGGTTCAGCCGCTGCTCTTTATCCCTCGTGTGCTGAAGCTGTGGAGGAAAGAAAGCATTAACTGATTACTCATTACTGCTGATGGCACAATAAGAGAGAGAATATTCGACAGAGTCGGAGCAGAGAAAAACCAGGATGCGCACCTCCTCCGTGCTCATTCTCTCCTACCTCTGCTTGCAGGGCTGCGGTCTCCATTTGTTTCTGCTTGAGGGCCATCATCACCTGATCTCTCTCCTGCTGGAACAGCACGGCTTTCTCCTGCATGGACTTCATTTCGTTCAGGAGTTGATTCAGCTCCCCAGACTTGCCCTGCGCCACATCATGCAGTCATGTTTGCAGATTAAGTGACTAGAAAGCGATTCCAGATACATTCTTTCATCTGGAAATATAATTCCATATCAGCTGACCTGTTCTTTGTCCTTTAGCATCTTCTCTACAGTTGCAGCCTTCTCGCTGACTGCGCTCAGTTCAAACTCCTTCTCTCTGAGGAGGAGGGAAACCTGCATGTTGGTTTCCTGCAGCGCTCTGAACTCGGACTCCTTCTCTCGAGAGCGTGCGGCTATCAGCTCATTCTCCTCCTTCAGCTTCCTCCCATCCATTTCCAGGATGAGCGCGCGCTCTTTCAGGTTTGTCACCGCCTGCTTGAGCACCTCGTTGTCGTTGTCGCGGTTACGCAGGGCCTCGCTGACCTGACTTAGCTGGTCGCTCTTGGTCTTGATGAGCAGGTCTTTCTCCCTCACGCTCCTCTGCAGGGCATCCAACCTCTCCCTGACCTTGCGGGCCTCCTCAGCCTGGTTTCTCTGCTCGCTCTCCGAGGCCGACGCAGAGTTGGAGAGCCTGTGGTTGTTCTCCTGAATGGTCTTGATCATGTTCTCCTTCTCAGCCAACTGATTCCGCAACTGTGCGATCACGTCCTGCGGCGTCTCGCTGTTACCTGCTGGTGCTGACTGTTGGTCCGCAGGATCAGACATCAGAGAAGCTCCGCTAGACTGGGAAGGTACGGACTCAGGGGTCTGTCCTACATTGTCTAGTTTTTCCAACAGGACCTCTCTGGTGCTCCTGAGCTGAGTGATGGTCTGCTGCACCTGGGCCAATTCCTGGCTCAGACTTCCGAGCCTCCTCTCCTTCTGCTCGTAGCTCTGGATGAGTCGCGCGTAGTCCACCGTCAGCTGGGAGCTACAGTCGCTGTCAGCAGACATCTGACTCTGCAGGTTGATCAGCTCCTCCTGTAGCTGGGCAGACTCGTGCTGCATGTTCTTGACTGTGGTGGTCACCTGCTGCTTCCACTCCTCCATCTTCTTCACCTGCTGCTTCAAAGTGTCCCTCTCCTGTAGCAGCTCCTCAAACTGGTTGCTGCTGACTCCTCCGGAGCCGGCGCTGGACTCTCCTCCGGAGCTCTGCAGGACAGTCACCAGGGTTTGGCACTTCTGGGTCAATGCATCGATCTCTATGTCCTTCTCTCTGATGATGCGGGACAAGTTCTGAATGGTCTCCTTGAACATCTCTTGGCTTCCTGAGGGATCACCCATGCTGGAGAGGCGTTGGTTCTCCTGCTGGAGTTTCAGCAGGGCTGCCTCCTTTCCTGCCATCATATCCATGAGACGGTGATGGTCAGAGCGAAGCTGACTGTTTTCTCTGGTCTTCTCATTGAGCACAGCGAGAACTTGTTCTCTCTCCACAGCGTAAGCCTGCAGATGCTGCTGCAGGATCAGGACATCCTGGCTGTGTCCGCCCACGGACACCCTTGCATGAAGGGCCTGGATTTCTAAATCCTTTTGCACAATCATCTGGGACAGTTTACCCACCTCGTCACGTGACACCACCAGCTGGTCCAGCTGCTTGGTCAGTGAGAGGTTCTTCTCGTTCAGCTGGCTGATCTCGCTCTCTTTCTCTTTAATGCCTCGCAACAGTTTTTCGATTTCTACTTTGGACAGGTCGTACTTTTCATTGCCCATCTCCTGACCCAGAGTCTGGGTTTTCTCCTGCAGGATCACCTCTCCCTGCATTGACGGAGAGTCTGCATGACCTTGACTCACACTGAGCTGATCCAGCGTCTGCTGGAGGTGGGCTATCTCCTCATCTTTGACACGGACCAGCCTTTCATAGTAGAGGCTGCTCTGCTGATTGCGAGCATGAGCCTGTTCAAGCTCACCTTGCTGAAGCTGGGCAGACTGCTGCGACAGAAGGAGAGAGGCCTGCAGCTCCTCCACGCTTCTCCGCAGAGCCTGGGCCTCCTCTTCCACGCCGCTCCTGGAGGACTTGAGCTGGGTGATCTCCGTCTCCAGCTCGGTGATGATGTCTAACGTCCTGGGCTCGGCCAGACTTTGAGGTTTGCTCTGCTGATCCCTGAGTCGGTCGATCTCTTCTTTCAGGTGACTGTTCTCCTCCTTCATTCCTCCCAACTGTTTATCCTTCTCATCTAATACCTGCCTGAGCGCTTCCACTTCTTTTGTCCTCACTGTGAGGGTGTTCTCCATCTCCGTCTGCAGGTCAGAAGCGTTTTGCTTTAAGGTATCCATGAAGGCGTCTTTCTCCTGTAGCAGATCGGTCAGCTGCTTTTGTCCTGCCACCGTGATGGAAAGCATCTCATTAGTGTCTCTGTGGTCGGACGCCAGTTGCTCCACGTCTCTCTTCAGCTGACCGATCTCCATGTCCTTTTCCTGGATGAGTCGGATGGCCCGCTCATGCTCCGTCTGTAGCGCTGAAGCATCCAAGGAGCGAGCTCTCGTCATCTCCTCGATGGTCTGCTGGTACTGTTTGGCCTGTTCTGTAAGCGTGCTCTCCGTCTGCCTCAGTTCCTCCTCTAACTGGTTCTTCTCCAGTCTCAAAGCTTCGATGCGGGTGTCCCTCTCCCGAAGTGTCCTCTTCAGGGCTGCCTGACTCTCCTTCATCTTGGTTATATCTTCATCTTTACCCAAGTCCTGCTCACACTTGGCCTTCAAATTTCTGTTCTCCATCTTTAACTCGTAGTCCTCAGACATGATCTTCTCAAGAGAACTCCTCACCTCATCCAATTCTTTCCTGAGGTTTGATAACTCTCTTTCCTTTGATGCCAATTTCCCTTCAATTTCCCCTGTTTGGGTTCCTTTATCACCTTCTTGATCCAGCGTTGCTCTGGCAACAGACAGCTGCTCCTCACTCTCCTGCAAATTCTTCTTCAGCTCGGCGATTTCCCCACGAGCCTCCCGGCTCTGGGCCAGTGAATGACCCAACTTATCGTTTAGCTCCTTCACTGATTTTTCCAACTGCTTTTTGTTCATGTGCAGGTCATTAAGGGTGAAAGCGCTCTGGCTCAACTTCCCTCTTTGGTTCTCCAGTTCCAGACTTAGTTCTTCGTTCTTTCCTTTGGTGGCGTTAAGGTCTGAAGTCAGACTCATTATTTCTGCCTCTGCCTTTTTCAGCTGACCAGACAGCTGCTCCTTTACAGAAATCATGTGCTAGGGCCCCAAAAAAAAAAAAACAACAGTAAGTTTAGTCAGTTTGATTTTTCCTTCAATCATCTAGAGTAAAAAGGTTAGCTTATTACCGAAAAATAATATAAAATGTGAATATGAAAAGCCACCGTGATCAATTAGACCTGTGTTGCTTCCTGGTTTTGTCGGTCTAGCTCCTCCAGCTCTGACATCAGTGTATCCCGTTCCTCTTCGACATTCCTCAGAACTTTCTCTCTCTGCTCCAGCGCCGTTTTCAAGTCAACAATGGCCTCTAACCGATCATGCACAGCTTCCTTATTGCTAGCCATCTGTTCCTGAGCCACCTTCAGCTCTTGCTGCAGGCTTAGCTGAGGAAGGGCGACAATAAATTAAAAGCTATCAACGATACTCTTGGTGATAGGTTCCACAGACCTGTACACAAACCTTTTCCTGTTCCAGAGCTTCCTTTTCTTGTCTCAGTGTCCCAATAATGGTGTTCAGTTCTAAGATGTCCGCATGCTCAACCTCTTCCTCTGGTTCTGCCTGACCGTCAATTATTGAAAATCATTAAACCAGGCAAACACATACATTGTAAATATTAATAATAATGATGATTAAGACGCGAGTTCACACTTACTGCAGAAAGGCTGGTCAGTCTCACTTTTTCTTGTTCCGATGCTAGAAAACAGATTTTGTTAATATTTGGGTTGCTTCTAAAGAAAATCAAGGTGTGGTGAAACATCAGTTCAATTTCAATCCAAACCAACGTTGACACCTGCGAGGCTTTTCCGCAGCTCTTGGATCTCGTGGTCGATCTGAGCTTTCTGCAGAGACTTCTCTTCCTGTTCTTGCACTCGTGTCTGAAGCTCAGCGACAGAGACCTGCAGTCGTGTGTAATTCTCAAGCAGGACGCCGTTCTCTTCCTGGACTTCATCTTTCTCCAGGAGCAGGAACAACTCTTTCTGCTTTGCCTCCTCAAGCCTGGCTGAAAGCTCAGTCAGCTGCTTCTCCCGCTCATCTGCTGTGTTTTGCACTGAGATTAGTGTTTTCTGAAGTTCAGCAACCTCTGAGCCATCTGATGGAGAAGCGACAGGACGATCAGCTGGATAGGAAAACAGGAAGTAGAGTTTTAACATATTTAAAGTAAAGATTTCTTCAGTAAAGCAGATTTCTTTTCACTGTTTTGATTTTTAACTGTACAATAACAAACCCAAACTAACCACTCCGAATCTGCTCCTCCAGCTCCTCGATCCTCTCCTCGTACTCTGCTAACTCTTCTCTATGTCGTCGTGAAATGTCGGCCATCTTCTGCTGCTGGGCGTCCTGCAGAGCAGCCAGTTCGTGCTGGTGTTCATCCACCTCACGACCCATGTCTTCTCGCAGCTCCTGTGCCAAGACCGCAGTATCATCAAGGTCAGTGTATCAACAGGACTAATTACAGTAGCTTTCAAACTGATTAAAAAAAAAAAAAAAAAAAAATTCACCTTTATTGTTCTTTGAAGTTTGAGGATCTCACCCTGGTCACCATTACCAACTCCTGTGCTTGATGATGTCTAAAACAAATAAGAAGTCAATTCTGTGTCTATTGTGCTAAGCTAACCCACCCACCTGAACAGACAGACTTCTGCCTGTAGCTCCAAACCTTTGTCCCAAATACCTGAGACATCCTCCTCCAGTGAGCCACCTCTGCCTCCAGACGCGTGACTTCTGTCGACAGCCGGTTGATCTCCTGTTGTGACCAGAGAACATCGCTGAGGTCCATTTCGTCACCATGGAAACCCTGATGGGAGCCCAGGGGCCGCGACAGGAAGGCAGAAGAGGACGACGCGGTGGAGGAAGCAGTAGTGACAGGCAGCAAACTGGGACTGACGGAGGCCGACTGAGCTGAATGCTGCAGCTTCTGGATTTCCTCCTGTAGTCCACCCTGTCGAGCTTTCAGGTGACTGATCTCCACCTGCAAGATTAAAAAAAAAAAGCTCAAACAATCACTGAGACTTGTTTTTACAACAACTAGGATGAGATTTGCATACATATTCTATAGTGACACAAACACCGTCTAAAAATAGACACCGGATCACACATTGACTGTCCTTTTTTATCTGTGAATAAACAAAAATATACGTTACACACATCTTTTTGTTGCAGGAGGGTTCTGTACTCTGACGACTGTGCCTTAATTTGGATCTCCGAAGCCTCGAGTTTCTCCTCCAGCTCCGCATGGGTCTTTTTTAATCTCTCATACTGCAACAGAAAACAACGAGGAGAGATGAGAGGTGAAACGCATCTGGATGTTTGAACAATGACTCTGGTGTTGTCCTACATAGCAGGCTTTATCTACAAATGACTTTAAAAACTGTGTCATGGGTGTAGGCCAGGTAATGCAGGTAGCAGAAGAACAAGGAATATTGCTGTAAAGTGCCTCACCTCAGATTTCTGGGCAGCAAATGCAGCTTCAACTTGAGTCAGCCTGGAATTGGACACCTGCAGTTCTGTAGCAGCATCTGCATTTATGAAAGAAATGGCAATGAACGTGGCACGCAAAATTCACATCTTCACTGGAATTATGATCAAGAGTAAATTAAACTATATGACATTTAAGTTGTAACTTTTATAGTAGACTACAGTTGTATGCAAACGTTTGGGCAGCCCTCTGAGGTTGCATAATAATTGAATGATCACAGTGGCATGTCATTCATTTTCCCATCGAAGCTGAGTACCGGGTTGTTTTCCAGACAGATTTTTTTGTGTAGTAATATTCATTTGTATGAAATGAAATCAAATGTGAAAAATAGGCTGTGCAAAAATGTGGGCACCCTTGTCATTTTGTTGATTTGAATACCTGTAACTAATTAACATTGAGTAATTGGAACACAAAACAGGTGCATCCAATCATGTTGGTTGCTGTCCATGCTCAGCAACCATCAAAGCTCACTGAGCTGGAGATGTTTTGTAAGGAGGAATGGTCCAATATACCTTCATTCAGGATCCAGACACTCATTAGTGTCTATAGGAGGCTCTTATTTTTGCAAATGAGGCTCTACTAAATATTGATATGATTTTTCTGTTAAGGTAACCAAATTTATGCACTGGTCTAATTTTGTTTTGATGCATATTGCACATTTTCTGTTAATCCAATAAACCTAATTTCACTGCTGAAATATTACTGTATCCATCAATTATTTGATAGAAAACACCCAATGATTTATACATGAAAATAATGGCAATTGTCAGGGGTGCCCTACACCTGTATATTGTAATAAAATACAACAGCATTCAAAGGTTGTTGACTTTTCGCCTTCTGTCTTAGTCACACATCCTCATTCAAACCAGTTTATCTTAGCTCACATGACAAACAAATGGCTCCTTCGGCAGCTTTTAGAGCTCCACAGAGCTGGACTACACACTTTTTTCCAGACAGGCCTAATACATATAATCCCAGTGGCCAATATAAATTAAAGTCATTCCCAAGAGTGTCAGTAATATGGGATCTAGGGAGGCCAGATATTCAAAGGGTTTCTCATCTTACTAGGAACTTCCCACTGAGAAACCAGTATTCAGACTTTTGGATTTTAACTTTGTGAGTTGGAGACCTGAGGCCAAAGTTCTCCAGAACATCACCAAAATTGAATCACTTGATCCTTGGCCCACTGAAAATGTCATTTAAATCCGTTCATAACTCTTTGAGTTATTTTGGAATCAGACAAAGTCCGGCTTTCACATAACCTCCTTGGCAGAGGTAACAAACACTGGTTAGATGGCCCATAAAGTGAGACACAATACAAACAGTTATTTGCTGTGACAGCAATTTGTCCCTTCATAGATTTACCTTAAATAAATAAAATTATGTTGTTTATAAAAATTTAGAGTCTATGACTTTTCTTTGGCTTTTGCAAGTTTACAAAGCAAGCATATTTACATTAAGTATAACCAGAAAATTATAGACTTTATCATAAAACATTAAGATTTTTATGATAAAACTGACGGTGAAAGAAAGAGTGAGTGAGGCAAACTTACCTCCTACTTCTTCTACACCTTCCAGTAACATGTCTTTGGTAAAATTGGATATTTGTCCAGTGAAAGAAGACAGGCTCCCACCGACCTGCCCCAGAGACTGACCGAGGCCAGAGCCGAGTCCACCGAGCCACGATGACATGTTAACGGGGGCTGCAAACAAAAACAAAAGCGGGGCCGAACTAATGCGAGCAGGTTAGCCTAGCTTTGACCCCGGAGACGAGGAGTCAACTCGGTCATTAAGCGCAACTCTAAACGCTACACATCGGGGAATTGATGTATTTTTAATACACGCCAAGCTTCAAAAAGAAAGTTGTTTTTCAAGCTCATATAGTAACGAAGTTCGCTAACGACGGCTTCTGCCCATCAAGTCAGGTTAGCCGACAGCTCTTGTTTCAAAAACAGACGCCCAATTCGTCGGCTTACGGTCTTATTTTCGCAGCGTCCTCTTCGTAAACATCCAACGTATTTCCTGCAAAGTTAGCCAAGCTAAACGAAACAGAGTCCAGAAAGTGCCACCTCAACTGCAGCCATATCAGCTGCTCTGTCGCGGCGATGGCTGTCAGGTTTGACGTGGACGCGGAGGACGGCAGCGGTGCATTGTGGGATACTGGAGGACCAACAAATCTGGCCGTTCACGAAGAAGAACGTTAGGCGGAAATGATTCTTTTTCACGTTTAATTCACAAACTACAGACAAAAGTTCCAGACTTTGTTGTTGTCGTTTATTAAAAGTTGTTTTTTTTTTTTTTTTTTTTACATATGGTTAAATACAATCTATTCAGAGACCAGAGTTCTGGAGGGGGAATTATCCAGTGAACAGATGTGAACTACTGTTTGATTTAATATCATGTCTTCAGACCATCAATAGTTATCAATCTAATCATTTTAAGTTGCAAAGAAGCATTCGTCTGTTGAAAAAAAAATAAAGATTAAAGGAGAGGCTGTTTTTTTTATTTCATTTTGTAGCATTTCTGTGCAAACTGGAATTAGGACCCAAATCCCATCACATAGCAGCTTATTTCTACATGGTAGAGCTGTAGAACAAAGACCTTATAACACCCTGTAAAATACAAGCCTTTTATCTTCCAGCAGGATCCCCATGATGCATTTCAGGTGTGTAAGTCAGGAGAACAATCATGACCCATAAGTGGAGGACCGCCTGCAAAAGTAAGTCAACATGTTTTTACCCCTCAAAATAATAGTTACTTAATAGGTAAGACAGTGTCATATTTACCATATACAGAATGACAAAAACCCTCGCCACTGGATACCGTCTCAAGAAGATACCCAGTCTGATGCTGAAAGGACAACATTCACCATTCATCACTGATCACGCTGCACATTAGGAATCCAGTTAGGGACAGTAAAGGCAAAGTGTGAAAAAACAGGATAAGCTACCTGAAACGGTCAATGGTGCTGGCTGCTTTGCGTACCTGCCCATAAACCCCTGGACTGTCCAGATCACTGAACAGGACTGGTGTGTTTCTTTGTCGTGCTCCTGAAAAACAACAGGCAGCTCATCATCACCACAAGGGAACCAGCAATATATCATAGTTTATGACTATTTAAGAGTTGCCATAAAAAGTGGAATTATCTTATAGCAAGTCACAGCTGAAAATGTAAAGTGGTTTAATAGTCTGACTATATTCATGAGGCTTTCTTCACGTCACGTTCATGCTCAGGGTCTGCTGATGTTCTCCTACCTGGTCCTTCCAGGTTGCTCATATTAATAGATGGCCCTCCACTCTGACCTCCCTGAGCATTCTTTAGCTGCTCTTCCAGACGCTCCAGCTGGAACACCAGGGAGCTCTTTTCTGTGCCCAGAGCCTCCAGCATCGTCTGCTTCTGGATCAGCGTCTCTGTCAGCTGGTGGAGACGGTTTTCCAGCTCCGTTTGGCTGTTGCTAATTGTCTTGTTTGTCAGCTGGAAGACACAATGGATTTGTAAATTTCCAAGCATTTCCCATATGATGCGTTTACACTTTAATAAAAAAGTAACTGACCTGGTTCCTGAGCTTTTGGATTTCATCTTCTCTGTCCTTGACTCTGCTCTGCAGAGTCGTTTTGGCTCGGTGATGCTCTTCCTCCAGGTACTGTATCTCCTGTGGTTTAAAACAAACAATAAACATTCAGCATTAATTACAGGTTCAGGAAAACATCCATATGTTTAGCATATCTGCCACCAGAACACACCACTCATTATCCATTACCTGCTTGCAGCGCTCAACCTCAACCTCTGCTTCCTGTTTGGCTCTGGTCTGTGAGACAAGTTGCTCCTCAAACTGCAGCTGCTGTTCCCGCCATGAGTCTGCTTCTGTCATGGCCTGATTCTCCAAATCCTGGGCAGAAACACATCAATTTTGAGATTAATTACAGTAGCCAGATTTGAGCAGGAGAATACTGCTTTAAATATGATTCAGCCACACCACCCTTTACTTCTTCTCTTAACTACATTTCACCTGTATTTCTATTTGAAGTGTGTGCAACTGCCCCAGAAGCTTTTGGATCTCTTCCCTTTGCAATTCTTTCTCATGACGCAAATCCTCCAGCTCTATCGCCATAGTTCCGCTGCCATCCAGAGAATCCAGACCAGATCCCTCTTTCAAACTGCTGATCAACTTCTCTTTGGACTGTAGGACAAGTTACATATTTATAATCCTGGAACCCTTTTTCATTAAAGACACCACTTTGTTAAGTGTGCATTTTTTTTTTTTTTTAATTTTGGGACTTATATGTTGGAATAAATTTGTAAACAGATCACGACATTCAAAGTGCACCGCATTAAAAACAACTTACTTGTAGGATGCGTGAAGCTTTGTTCTTGTAGTCTTGTAATTCCTGTTTGGCAGACTCAGCGGCTGCTTTGGTACTTTTCATTTGCAGTTGAAGGTCATCAGCCCTCAGTTTCTCATCCCCGCCTCGCCGCTCAGCTGCAGCCAGGGTCTCTGCGAGGGTTTGCCTCTCCGATTCCATTTTGGAAAGCCGAACATTATATTCACTCTGCAAAAATACCAGATGAATAAGTCAGATAATTTCCATGGTTTTATTCTAGACTTGTCTGTGAAGTATGACATTACGAGCACCTGCATCTGGTGGTAGCTGTCCTGTTCTCTCTTCAGAGCTATTTCAGCCTCTCGTAGCCTGTCCTGTATCGTTTCCAGAGCCTGGGACTGCATGCTGGACCCCTGTGTGTGATCTTGCATAATTCTACAAACCCAATAAGGAAAAAAAAATCTATAAACTGACTTGTGAACAATCCGGACATGCTTTTGACTTCAAATGTTTGTCACAGGTCTTTACCTCAACGTCTCTTTCTGCGCTTCTTCTAATGCAGCATTGCGTGACTTAAGCAGCTGATCAGCTTCATCAAGCCTGATTTTCAGCACTGCAAGTTGACCATCTTTGGCAGAGAGAGCCTCTGTCAGGTCATCAACCTGTGAACGAAGTTCTCTTAACATTCTGTCACTCTGATACTGCTCCGAGTTCCATTTGTCTGCACGCAAACGGGTCTGGTTCAGCTCTAAAGGAGAGAAAACCATTTATCTTACAGACAGAAAAATGATGGATAGAAATGCATGGCTGTGTCTGTCTGGAGTTTTACCATCCTGTAAGTCCTTTGCTCTTTGGATGACTGAAGCCATCTCCCCATTGAGAGAGGCCACCTCACTGCGCAACAGCTGATTTTCCAGACGCAGACTGGACAACACCTGACTCTGTGGCTCCTCTGCTGAAGCAGGAGGAAAAGGAGGAAGAAGAGAGGGCTCCTGTTTGACGGTATCGTGAGGGACAACCTGGCCAGAATCTGAACTCTCATGCATGTCCGCGGCAGCTGTGAAAAACCAAAACACAATATTCAGGAAAAACAGACCCTAAATGTTGTGGTATACACCTGTTCATTAATAGGCAGACATGAGTAATGATAAATTAAAAATAGTAATATAAAATTCCAAAGCAATTACACAAGTATAGACAGATGATCACATAGATGAAGGGTTTTGTTTATAATAGTACCTTGACTCAGTTCTTTAGCAGAGCTTTCTGTTTTGATGCTGTGAGCAGACAGTGAGCTCATACTTGAGGTTCTAGATACACCCTTAGTTGAGGGTGGTGTTGATGGGACAGAGGGGATGACTTGGGAAGTGCTCAACGACGAGGGTGTGGCATTACTCTGTGTACTTGTAACTGCAACTTTCATTCCCTCTCTTTTTGAGTCCCCCTTGCTGCTGAGTGGATCAGAGCTGTTCAAAAAGTCAAAGAGCAAATCATCGTCCAGGTCCTTTTCTTTTTTGGGCCTCACAAAACCAGCCGAAACCTTGGCTGAGCTTGTGGGACTGCTGCCAGAATCAGAGGGGATGCTGGCAATGTTGGCAGTACCAGCCAGCACAGTCATATTGGATTTCTTGATGTTGCCAGCTGCTGCAGAGATGTAGCTTAGTGCAGTAGCTGAGGATGCGTGGGCATGTGGTGTCACAGCTGCTTCCGTAGTGTACCCTTCTATATTGTATTTAGAAGCTATAGTTCCTTCATAGGGTGATGAGTGAGATCCTTCTTGGTTTTTAGCAAGGGCAGTAGCAGCTCCCTGGTCCACTTTATTCAAGAAGTCTTCTGCTTTCCCAGCCAAGTCAGCAAACCAAGACATTTTGGACCCTACTGGCATAAACACAACAATAAATTGTTTGAGTTATATATACTTACACACGATGACACCAGCAAAAAGAGTATTTTCTGCTATGTAACACCATCAGTTTTTAGGTAACAGTTTGGTCTAATAATATATACATATGACATCAAAACCACTGATTAAATACTATACAATCGTCTTTCAAGTGTCGTTGAGAAGAGCCATACAATTTTAGAAAATATCAGCTTACAACATAGCGAAGTACATAACAATTCTGTAAAGCTAACAGCTTACAAAGATAAAGTGAAATCTGGATTGTTTGCATTTTATGGCTGAAGGCATCGAAGCTGGCACGGATGCTTTAAAATAAAGACTGGGTTTTTAAAAAAAAAAAAAAAAGATCGAAAACAGTTTCCCCAACATAAACTTCTACACTGCTAAAGCTAACAGATTAGCTGCCTAGCAAAGGTATTTAAACACACCCTTTAAAAAGACGTCCAGACGTCAAAACTTCTCAAGTCGCCGGACTATCAGCGCAGTTCAAATAGTGGACACGAAAAGGATATTACTTTTGATTTAACAAAATGTACTGTCATTATCTTACAACCAGGATGTTTTTGCTCCTCTCCATACGTGGAATAGGAAGTCCTGCAAGCGAGGACCCCAAACAGAGCGACTGTAGAGAAGCCTGATCAAAAATCACTCAACAAGGCCTTCAATTAAAAACGCCTCCTTCTGTCAATAGAAGCATGGTAAGATAGTAACTATCGAGCAGATAGTTGCCGATTAGACAAATCCTGTTCACGATCCGAATAGACGTGTTATCAATATACCCAAGGTGTCCTGTGTGAACAATTTTAATAGACATTTTAACTGCAATTTCCATTATGAGATAAAGACATTTTTAAGAATAAAATCAACAAGGTGGCTTATTCTTCCATGTAGACATAAAAACTTTCAAATTTAGCCATTCAAGATGTCATCAAACACCTCTGCTTAGCACCTAGAACGTAGTATGTAAAGGTGAGGAAAGAAAAATACAAACAGCATAACCAGAACCTCCACAAAGCAAGGCCCAGATCTGGGATTCAAACTCAGGACCTTTGTGCCATGAAACTGCACCAGCCACTGAGCTTTCAGATCTCCTGTTTATCTGAACTTCCTGTATTAAAAACATAACCAGACGCAGATGTTATGAAACAGTGCCTCTTTATTTTTCCCCTGCACTCACTCCAAAATGCATATTTACATGGCATGCCACATCAATACAGGAACTGACTATGGACACAATAACACGTAAAATCCATTCAGGGACTTAAGTAGAGATCTATCCCATTAATAATAAACCGATAGATAACAGAAACAAATCATCACTTGTTGAACCAGGGTTGCCATAGGAAATGATTCCTCTTAAACTGGTTTGTTTCAAAGACTCAAAAAGAGACTTTTACATTTGTCACAGAAAACCAGCAACATGATAGAGTCAGATATGGTAATCACCTATACTCAGGGAAAGATCTTAAAAAAAAATCAGAATGGACAGCAAGAACAAATGTTTACACATTACAGTAGGAAACTGTTGAAGAAACCACGTGTTCTAAAAGAGCGTCCCTCTTGAAGGTAAGGATCCATACGTATCCTCTCTGAAATCAAAAACAGGGTCCAAATTGGGAGGGAGATAACTGCATAAAAAAAACACAACTCAGTATGAGTTTGTGTATGAATACACAACAAGAACAATTCCACCTGGACAACGTTCTGCTGAGAAAAATCCTGGGAGAATAATGATTTGCTGCTCAATAAGTATTTCCTCTGTGTGCGGATCAACAGTCCGTTGTATCGACATTCAAACACACTCCTCTGGGAGTTGGCCTCTCGCTCACCTCACACACTCACACACACACACTCTCAGGCAATCACACATGCGTTGTGGATTCCGAAAGAAGGCGCAGATGCATCAGATCAGGCCCCTTCTTTTCTTGTAGTCCTCCAAGTTGAGGGACCTCCGTGGGGCGCCGTCCTTCACCGGCAGTGCGTTTGAACTGACAGACAGAGACTTGGCCTCTGCAGAACACACACAGTAGAGCATATTGTGGATCACATGCACAATCAGCTTCCTTTCTAGGGACTAAAAACAAACCAGGAGAATCATCACCTGCACTGGGAACCTGTAGGTCGATCTTTACGTCAAAATCATGGACTTTAAATAAGTCCTCCGAGAGGTCAGTGGTTGGCTTAGGGACATCCTTTTCTTTAGCGTTCGTCTGGGAAAAAAAACAGATTAAAAAAACCCCCACAACAATCAGACTGATGCATAAATTAAGTGTTTTTGGTTTGTATGTCAGGATTTTGTCGATCAACTCTGCCTTCACACTCCAGCATCGCCAAGGGGAAAGCTTTGTATCTCAGATTTTGTTCTGCTCACCACTTTGTTCTTCTCTGGACTTGAGGGATCTGCTCCGGACCCAGAACCGTACTTCTGGTTCAAGTGAGCCAGAATAGCTGCGTGGACTGATGGATCTCTGGCCTGAACACCAAAACAAGAACTTTGGTTCATTTCTGCAGAATTTGTGATTCTATTTTTTTTTCTTTTAGATTTTTAAAAAAGTTAGAAGCCATTCTAAAACTCTTACATTGGACACCATGGTGGGTTTGCACTGCCTTCGTGTAAAAGGGTCCATTTGTTGGTTTTTGGCATTCTGTCCTTCAGCCTGCAGGAAAAGCAAATAACACGATCCAGCTACCAGAGTGCACTGACTGTATCTCAGAAAAGGTGATATTTTACACTTACTACAAGCGCTTTCTCAGATTCAACAATGTTCCAGCTTCTGTTCCTCTGATTGATGTAGCTGCATAAAGGAAATCCAAACAAGTCTGAATCGTTTCCTGATCACACATGGTCATAACTTTTGCTTTAGAGCGTTTGTGCCCGGCTGAAGTCACCTGACAAGCTCAGAGACTTGGATGTGAGTGTGAGTGCAGCTTTGCTACCTGATGGCAGAGATGTTCTTGGTCCTCTGTCTGTCGAGGGCTTCTGCCCTCTCCTCCAGCTCGTTCAGCTCATCCTGGATCACCTTCACTCGATCGCCGTCTCCGCTCTCTTCGGCCATAGCCTTCACCCCCATCAAATGAAAACCAGTGATGAAACTGACAGACACTGGTGTGAAAACTTCCTGCAGACGTCTACGTTACCTTATCCTTCAGCAACTGGGTTTTCTTCATAGCGTAATTTGGTGGTGCTTTCCTGAATCTGTCCTTCTCTTTCACGATCTGTAGCAGATGACGCGACAAAATTGTTTTTCTCTTCATAAATTCAACAAAAGCAAAGAAATCCTTCAACATCCTGATGAGCAAACTCACGTCTTCGATGTCTTTGTCGTTGAATTTATAGTTCAGAGCCTCTTTGATGGTCTGCTCCTTTTTGGTGATTTCGTCCAGAGTGGGCACTTGCATGCCGGCGACCATCATCTAAACAAAAAAAGATCTGATCTTTAACGTGTGTTTCTATAACAGATGCACATCTCTACAAAACCCTCGTCTTACTTAAACACACTTACCGCTTCTTTCCACTTAATGAATTCGCTTTCTGCAAATTCTTGATTGGACACAAACTCGAGCCTGAACACCCGTGTGTCCGCGCCGTGCCTGAGGAAAACACACACGTGCACGCTCACCCGAAGACACACGTAAGTGCGGAAAACTTCCTGAACGACCTGACTTCTAACACGCACCTTAACTGTAATCCCTTGTTAGTCCGTGTCGATCCCAGCTGGTAAACTTTCGCTGTCTCCACCACGTCTACAATTTCAGCAACCTGACAAAGACGGGAAAGCAGTAAGAGGAGTCACCTCTTCACCACCATCAGAGACAGTGGAGCAGTGGGAAATAAAAGAGCAGGACCTTTGCTGCTATTGTAGAATAAAAGCTTACTCCGGGGACAGACTCACCCTATAAACTGGTTTACTGCTGCTGTTTCCGATCCCTATCCTCACGAAGCAGCCTGTCACAGTCTTAGCAAAGAAGGGCATGTGGCACCAGCGTTCCAGCTTGTGTCTGGACAGACGGATTCTGTTGAGCTCCTCCGGTAATGAGACGGGCTGCGACTTCGGCGCTATTTCTTCTTTTCTGCAGGATCAACCCAAACATAGCTTGATCAACAAACAAACGGCGATCTGTGAAGTCACAAAAGCGTCAGGAGCAGAAACGTACTCGTCATCGTCAAACGAGGACGAACGGGAACTCCGGTCGCTTTTGACCGAGGACTTGTCGTCATCTTCCTCCTCTTCCTCTTCATCGTCGGAGTAAACCTCGCTGGTTTTCAGCGGCTGACGCTTGGCCAGAAGTTCTGCTGCTCGCCACAGACAGGAGACGTCAGCTTTTCTGTGTGAGCCCATCAAGGCCGGGTGGAAAACACACCAACCTGTTTTGTTCTTCTTTTTCTCTCGCTCAGCCTTCAGTTCCTCCATGGCCTGGGATTTCTTGTCGAGTTTTTCATCACGCTTGGAACGCCGTTCCTTATTGTGTGACATGACCTGACAACAGAAACAGGAAACATCCGATGAACTGTGCAAGGCTGCAGCTGCAACAGCTGTTGGATGGACGTCATCATCTGTCCATCCGTGTTTAAACGGCCTCACACTCACCACTTGCATGTCTTGAACCTGAGATAGTTTCCTTTTCTCTTGTTCTTCCTCCTGTTTCCTTTTCTTCTCCTCTTTTTCCTTCTTCTTTGCCGTCTTCAGCTTCTTCTTGATTTCAAACCTGCCAAAACAAACACCCTTTGATAATAAGCAATAGCAGACGTTATATTTGTCTTACCTGGATCTCCCCTGGTCGATCCTCAACACTCACCGTCTTTTGAGGACCTCTCTCTTCTCGATTCTGTTGAAGAGCTCTTGCTCTCTCTCCTTCTCTGTCATCTGCTCCAGCCGGGCTCTGTCCTCTGCGTCTCCCATCAGGTCATCGTCATAACCATCCTTGAAGACTTCGTCCTCGGAGGAGTCCGAGTCGGAGCTGGACGAGGAGCTGTTACTCTCGGAATCAGACACCTCACCTGAAGATGAGGAGCAATTTACTGGCAAACACTGTGTAATGACACAGACGGCTCCTCACTCTTACTGCAGAGTTCCTTGATTTTGGGACAGCTGCCATGTGCACACCAACTGTCACGTTTGAAGCAGATTCTGAGGATCTGCGCATTTTCAAATTTAATCAAAATACTATAGTAATCCATTAGAAGGGACAAGCTGAAGGTGATCTCAGTACTGTTTGCTGGAGTTTTGAAACCACAGAGGCTGAGAGGTTTACAGATTAGTGGCTACAGCGTTCCTACTGGGATAAAAGGATGCTGAGTGAGTCACCTAATCTCAGTTACATAAAACACTCATCCATAAAGCATCACGGTGAGTACTCTCTTCCATGAAAACAGCTTCCGGATGAAACTTGGCTGATTCTTTAAGGCCACCTGCTCACAGGCAGAAGCTCAGAAGCCGGATACGTGGATACGTACCCTCCTCTGGCGCTGAGCTCTCTGCTGAGCTGTCTCCATCTGAGCTGCCAGACGCTGTTGCCTTGTTGACTTTTTTCTTTGTTGCGTTCTTCTTCTCAGAGCCTTTCCCCTGCTTAACTTTCTTTTTACCTTTGGTGCCACCAACAGTCCACTGGACAGGGAAGGGGAGAAGTCAGTTCAGCTCGTATAATCTTCCAACAAATGTGGAGTGACTGCGATTTTGATTATGTGATTACTCAAAGGCCTGAGTTATACCTCGTCATCACTGTCAGATGTCTCAGAGTCTGTAGAAGCTGCAGGTTTATTGGCAGGTTCATCCTGCTCTCCTGCATCAACCCTTTTCCTCTTCGCCAGAGACAAGAGCTCCTGAAATCGAGAAATGATGAGAAAGAGCACCAGTCATACAACTGTCCAGCAGTTGCAATAATCTGATACAAAAGCAAGACCCTAACATCACCAAGAACATCTGCTCCGAAACTCTCCTCCTATATTTGCAAGAAAACACAAACTCTTTTTTGTGATTTGATGACAATCGCCGAATCTCATTATCTGTCAAAATACCTGAATTATTGATGATGTCAGCTAAAGCAGCTCTAATAACTATGTAATAATTTAACATATAATTAAATAATAGTAAACTGTTACGGTATTTACTGTGTGTAAAAACACATTTTATATCTCCAATCCCAAATGTCTGTGCACAAACCAAGTAGAAAATAAACCACAGGCAAGATTTACTGGAGCTATATTTTCAAGCCATCTTCAGTAGTGAGAGGAATATAAATAAACACATATAGATAACGTGCCCGTGATTAAGAACTGAGCCCTAAATATCATCTTTAGAGTTCCTGGGTGACAGACCTGCATCAGTAAAACAACATAGAAAAAAAAAAAACCCGCAAAAGCATTCTGGTGGAAGGTGTAAACATGCATAAGTAAAAGGTCATGCTTCTAAATAGACCAAGGACTGTCAACACAATTTGCATAAACATAAGGCATAATTTAAACCAATGCCAGTGTACTACATAAATATCAAAATCGCCCTTGTGCGACCTCGGAACACGAGTGTTTTTTTTCTTGTGTTATCATATAATTCAGTGTTTCTGCTTCAATCCAGCTGGCCTTTTTGTTATGTTTTGTTAGATAATGTAAATTACAAGTTAATGATGAAAACGGGAGCTCTATACAACTTTTCTCTCGTCAGACTGGAACGCATTTCAGTAAACTTGTGGGCGCTTGTTTGACAACACTGAAATAGAACTTCAGCTCTGCGCCCATGACGTCATTCAAGGGATAATATTCAAGCTAACTCAAGTGCTGCTGCCCCGCTGTTTGCAAAAACATTTAGCAGTAAATTGCTGCAAAATGCACATCCAAATTCCCTCTGTTGAACTTGCAAACCCGTAAAAGGTCTGTGGCGTGGAATTTTCGTACTGTAAATGTTGAGTAGAACGAATCTTTTTAAATGTAATCTTAATGTAAGCATATCTAGGGGGGTCACGGTAAAGCAATGTTTTGTACAACATTCACCTTTCTTAATGGGATATCATTATGAAACATTTCATAAAAATAACCAATTAACTTTACTTTGAGAATGATGTGTGGGTGAGGTGAAAGGTAGCGGTTAGTGTAAAGAAGACAGGCCCACTCTAAGCTTGTTCTAGCGAGGCGAACGTAGTGGGGTTAGCATTCGCTAGCTTCATCTTCAACAGTTTACACCTTAAACGGTGATCAGTTTCAACAATGCAATAAAAAAATCGGCGCCTACCTGATCTAGATTATCATCGCTTGCACTGTCTTCGGAATCAGAGTCAATCACAACTCGACCTTTTCGTTTCTTTACATTCACCATAATTAGCCGCGCAGCTAACCTAATAGCTACCTCAGTGTCGTCTAAATGTTTGTGGCTAACTATTGCTGCTAGCTAGTTCGCTCTGCAGTTAACCACACAATAGCCTACTGCGCATGCGCGCTTGTGTTACGTTATTTACAGCCGTTTTTATTATGCCTGTCAGCTCACACAAAAGATATTTTTTGTTTAAGGTATGATATTTACAGTGTTTGAATAAAGAAAGAACCTGAACTAGAATCACAGACATGTAAAGATGCAGAACTGAACACCACTTTTTTAACGTGTCAGTCAGGAAAGTAATCTTTGGTACACTCATGGTGCATTCACGGCCCACGGTTATTTTTCCCTTTTACCAATAGGGGTGTTATTTACCAGTGAAAATATAAAATTTGCTGGATGAACTTGAATGCAGCACTACTTCCGCTGTGTCTCGCGTGGACCCGGACAACCTTGGATCTGTGAATGAGTGCGTTAACGCAGTCAAAATGTCCTTTTTCAATATTAAAAGCAGTGTCCTAAAGAGATAACTCAGCGATATAGTTCAGGTAAAAGGGCATTTAGGGCATTGACAAAATCAGCCATCCAATTGGTTCAACATGGAGTAAGTAGATATAGATTATTTTAACAAAAGATTTTGCTATAACATCTGCGTTATGAATGTTGGTTACAATCTTAACTAAATCACCTTTTAGAGTTTTTTTATGCGTGTTTTACAGTTAAATACTGACACGTTGGATATGAACTAGCATATGGATTATAATTAATTATAATTACTATTGATAATTTCAGTGATCAATTCATAAATGTTTCTTATTTCTTTATCACAGGAGTCAGGAGTGAGACTTCAGCTTCATTTCTGAAATGTCCCTGATAAAACTCGCTCGTCTCCCTTCTGGGAGGCTTCTGAACTGCTTCCACTGCGACCAGCAGCTTCTCCATCCGTCCATCTCCCCTTTCGCCGTGCCCAGAAGAGCTGGGATTCATGGTGAATACAGACGACCAGGAAAACCCAAAGAAGATAAGTTTCCATGGCAGAAGATTAACTTTGACTTCTCAAAGGGTTTGGAAGGAATAAAAAACAACATCACGCTGCTGAGAAAGGAGTTTTCTGACCGCTGGGTGGGTCCAGGGGGTAAACCTCTCCTTGAACATATGTTGGAACAGAACAGAGTCATATGGGAATTTAAGGGTCCGGAGAGCCTGGAGCAGTGGATCATCTCCTCAGATCATGAGATCGGAGGCACAAGTGAGGTTTATCTGAAGATGGGTAAAACTGGTCAGAGCTGTTTTCTGTATGGAAATCTGAACTCGACTCCTCCAAGAGATGGAGAGACGCGCTATAGTGGCTACTGCACCATGCGCTCAAAGCAACCACAGGTTAGTTTGTGGAGTCATGTCCTCACTTTGAACGAGATGACAAAAGTCCTGTCAAAATTCACCCGGCTGTCAATATTAAAAAGTTCCAGACACTTTTCTTTTGTCTTTCAGAGTTCCTTTAACAGAAAAAAGCACTACGACTGGTCCCCTTTCAACACGCTGCATCTGCGCGTGCGTGGCGATGGCCGCCCGTGGATGATCAACATCGCAAGCGAAACCTACTTCTCTCACCAGAAAGATGACATTTACTGTTATTTCCTGTACACCAGAGGCGGGCCCTACTGGCAGGAGGTCAAGGTGGGTTCAGGAAATCTGAGAAAAACAAGGTGCATCAACGGTGGCTCCTCAGCTGGTGCCTGTTTTACAGATACCGTTCTCCAAGTTCTTCCTCACAAGTCGTGGGAGGGTGCAAGATGATCAGCACCCGCTCTGGCTGGATAAGGTCTGATAAAGACGTTCCACCCTGGGATGAATCATGACCTGTTTGAATAACCTCGTAAAGTACAGCTTCTTGTATTTTCCAGGTCAACACTGTCGGATTGACTCTGGCGGATAAAACCGACGGTCCTTTCCAGCTGGAGATCGATTTTATCGGAATCTGCAAGGATTACGCACACACGGAGGAGTTTGCTTATGAAGCTTACAAGAGAAATCCTGAGGTTTAGGATGCATTTCTAGATGAAGCTTTCCAGGATGATGATGTGAAGGCATGATTTCTGTGATAAAACTGTTTTCACACCAGTTAAACTGGTACACCTGTCTTCTTTACGCCTTTCGAGACGTTATAAATGGAGCCACCAAGGAGATATTTTGCATCAGTCTTTATCAGCCACTAAAAGCACACTTGAAAAACCTTTTAGAATGTTAAGAACTTTTAAACAGATTATTACAAAGACAAATATCTGAAACATGGCATTAACAAACACAGATTTTCTACACAAGAGAAACGTAAAAGCATTGCAGCCATAAAGTTTTTAATCTAAAGCACAATTCTAAAAGCTTGAGGGCATTAGGCACCACGACAAATATATGGAATTCATTCACTCCCTGAAAATATAAGCAGATAAAATATTTACAGGCTGTACAAACGTCTCCACAACTTCACAGCATGACGAGGCCTCGCCGCGCTCCAAGCACTCCCTCCTTCTTCTGCTTCCTGTCCTGCGCCTGTTCAGCTCTCCGGTCCTCCCTAAACAGACGCACAAACAGCCACGACGGGCCGACGCTGTGTGAGTGAACCTGTGTGCGGAGGCCGTTCAAAGTCTTCTTAAAGTTTGGACAAACCTCGTTTTGGCTCGATGCTGTTTGTAGTTTTTCTGATGGGTGCTGACAGAAACCATCGACTTATTTGCTGAGGCGTTCTCGTTGACGTCTCCAAATGGTTTCAGTTTACCTTTTTTTAAAAAACAAAAAAAACTTTTTTTGTTGCAATTTTCACCCCTGCCGAAATATTAAAATGTGTACTGGTACCTGAATGAGGCTTGTAAGTGAGAGGACGTGACAGACTGGCCTTCAGATCAAATTTGGGCTTCTGTGTACTGGGGGTGCTCCCAGTGCTGGCGTTTCCAGTGAAAACAAACGGCCCTGTGGAAGTCAGTGGAAGGAAACCATCTTAAGATATCCTGCATGTCTTTATATCAACTTCCAAGAAGCAAAAACGCACCTGGAGTTTTTGTGGCAGAGAAGACTGCAGTTTTGCGTTTTCCTGCATCGGTGGGCTGTTTCAGGGGGGTGCTCGAGGCGACGCAGGAGGACACGCGTGCTGGGGTCTTCACCACAGACCTCTTGTTCTCATTATCCTGTGTGGCTTCAGAGAACCTGCGAACCAACACGACCACGTGTTCTACGGTGAATGTATCATACGTGAAGCGCTTCGCGTAAAAAGTAAAAAAAAATAACTCACCGAATGTTGAGTCTGCGGATGGAATGGACAGACGGCCTGAATGCTGCGTCTTCCTTCCCCACAGGCTTGTTTGGAGGAGCTTTGGCGGCTGGCAGCACCGTGGGTCTGCGTTTCTCTTCAGCTGCCCTCCTGTTGGGGGCTGGGCTCAACAGGGAGGCACGACTGGCCCTCTGTAGAGAAAAACCAAACACTTCCTCACTTTAACAGCACTCCTGAAGTAGTGGACGATCCAGTAGGGGCAGTGGGAGATGCTGAACTAGCAGGAAACTGTGTTTTGTCTTAAACATGGTTGTCATTTTATCTTGTCTATATGTTTCTTTAAATGAGAGGAAACATTTGCATTTCTGTCTCTAAACTGTCCTAAATTATGTGTGAAACTACTCATTTGTTGGTACTTGGTTCTTAATATTTAGACTTCTGTAGTTTAGTCTTCTCTGAATGCATCTTTAAAAAAATCAGGATAGATTTAAGACACATTCTTCTTAAAAGACACAGAATAGGTTTTACTTTTGAATCTTTTGCAGAATCTCTGTACGTCTCCAGATTTCTTGTCCTCCTTTGGACGTAGGTATCGATTGATTCCATTTTGTTAAAATGTGCTTCGTGAAGTTTCTTAAAATCTACAAACGTGAAACACTTCCATTATGATCTCAGTAACATTAGCAGGAAAACAGATCTTTCAGAGAGAGGGAGGATACGTACTGGGGGTGCTGTGTTTCTTTTGGAGACGAGGGATTTTGTGAGCTTTAGTTATTTTTGATACTTTATCTGGAAGCAGATTAAAACATTAGTTCACAATTGCACAAATGATTAAAAACATACAGGTAAAACAGCTACATTTGACCCGAGAATACTCAGATTCTTGCGGTTCATATGTAGGTAAAAGCTGAAACTGACCAGCATCAGCAGTGACGGGTACTTCATCGCTGATTTCAGGCTGCTGCTGGCTGCCAGTGGGCACAGGTTCTCCGTCCTTGGCAGAGGACACTTTTCTCTTTTTCCCAGCTCTGGAACCACAGGATGCAGCAGACGAGGCTTCCTCAGTGCCACCCTAAGAAAAACAGCCAAGTCTTCATTCCTTGAAGCAGATGCTGGAGGCGTGGAAGAGAGAAACTTCCCACTGAAACGTGTATCGTACCTCTGCAGAACCAGGACCGTGAACGTCGCACTCATTCACCATCGCAGAATCAGAGATCTTCCTCTTGCAACCGATTCTTTTGCCCCGACGTGTGTTTACAAACACGGAAGGGTTGAAAATATTTTCCTTATTAGATGCTTCTGTGCTTGGCTGAGCACTGCTCGCGTTTTCATCTTCTTCCACGGCAGTGGGCTGCTTTTCTGGTGCCTGGAAAACACCAGACGTTAGTGAAAATGAATGGTTTTGGAACCGAGTAGCATCTCTGACCAGCCTCATTTTACCTGACTTTCCTCTGCTTTCTGCTGATAATGCTGCTTGATCGCTTTAAGGAGTTTTTCGGTCTGTTTTCGAAAAGAAAACCAGGTTTATGCGTTGATTTCAAACGCAATTTACTTTGATGTCAATTATAAAATAAACTGTGATTATATTACCTTCATGTTCGCTTTAAGTCCGAGCTCCTTGGCGAGACTTTGTAAGTCTGCATATTTCATGGAGTCAAAATCCATATTTGATACTTTACGTTCTGATTTCATTGATGTTCGCGCACGCACTCGTAGGTTTACCGTATGGAAAAGCCGCCCGACGGTTGAAATTCTCCTGATTCAAACCAGAGCGGCAAGAGCGGTTTCATTGGCTGTTATTCTGACCGGAAGTGCCTTGCGTCCAATCAAAACGTAGATGGGTTTGAACCATTCCTCCCAATGTTGCCCAAAACAGAATAAGAAATCCTGTTAACATTTTAACATCAATATCGACTGTCATCGTTGGTACAGTATGATAGAATTTCTGGACGTTGCTTTACATTTCATTTACTTTCGTTTATTTTGAGAGTTGCGCCACTTTGATATGGCAGCGTCTCACTTTGCCACATGGCGGCAGTACTGCACCTTGTTGGCTAATTTTAATAATCGATATTAAACAGAAGAAGAAGAAGAAATATCCTGTTATCGGTTGGTGGCGGTAATGCACCAATTCGTTGCTTGCCAACCGCCAAGAAAATCCAAAAAGAACAAGAAGAAGAAATATCCTGTTTTGCCGAAAGTGCGTTCGAATGCACTGGCGGGACAAATAAATCTGTAATATAACATCGGAAAAATCATTGAAAATCTAATATAAACATGGAATTTGATGGAAGTGTCTTAAGTCACAGTGTCAGTAATATAGAGCCAGGTAACGTGGGAGAAATGACTCAATGTCCGATGACTCTCCACTGTCAACATTGTAACACTGTGTTGGGTGATTCTGTCGGCATTTGTGGAGATTTTAAATATTTGGACTCAGTCATCTGTCTAAGTAAGTTACCCTACTTTTTATATCCTTTCTTATATCAAAATTGCAATAATTTTTTGTCGAGGAAACTTGCATGTATAACATTAAGATGTTCGTAAAGTATAATGTTTGTATTCGTTTCTGTATATTTAGTTAGTTAGTGTAGCTTCTTGGAACTGGAGCTTGAATAAACTTCCCAGTTTGAAACCAAACACTGACCACCTGCTTCTCTCCCTGCAGAGGTAACCGGTGATGTAGTTGTCTGTGATCCAGTGAAGTCGCCAAAGGAAGAAGGAAAAATGGCAAATTGGTGGGTTGGAACAAATGGATTTAACTCTCTATTGAGTCAAAACAGTGAAATCAGTATCCATGATTATTAAATGTGGTCTTTGTGCTACCTGCAGCATCTACAGTCCTCTAAAGTGCGGCTGCTGCGGCTCGCCTTTGGGGAGAGTTATTCACTCCTCTCCACCCTGTCTGGAAAGTTTGCGCTCCTTCTTCCTCCTCAGCAAAGCAAACATGAGCTGGTAAATTCTGCTCCTAGCGAACATATTGATTTAGTATATTGACTCCATCATCTCTGCTGCTGCCTGGAGAGGCTGACATAAACACTTGCTGTGTTATTGTTGTCTAATGGTGCAGCTACAGCCACTTTCTTCTTTTTTTGATCTTACATAATTTAGGTGTTTTGTGAATATTTAAGTTCCTGCTTCATTTGATGATTCAAATCTTTTTAGTTACATTTTCCAGAGCAGCTCCATGGTGAAGGCATCTCAATTGCAGTTTAATCAGAAGGCGCTGAGAGAGAGCATGGAAGAGGTGAGACAGCAGGTTCTAATTCCCACAGTGAAGATCCACAAGTGTTTGTATGACTGCTGTGTGATCAATGGTCATCTCAGGAACTGCCAGTGAAGTTCTGCTCAAGCTATTTTATTTTCAGTGTCTTTTAAATGAAACTTCCTCCCAATGACGATAAATAATGTCATTATCATACAGCTGTCCCTGTTGGACATTTAAAGTCAGTTTCTTTAAGTATACATTTTTGCTGCTTTCTCCTCTTGCTCTTGTTTGTTTGGCTGAAGACTTTTCTTTCCTTCTGCTGCAGGTAAAACAGCAGTTTGAGGAACGCCTGGAGAAGATTGTGCGTGTTAAGAACAGACTTGTCAGCGGGAGCAGAACCCGCAAAAGCAAAGTGTGATGCCACCTTCAGACTGCCTCCGGGCCCAGGGCCCACTTCTTCCCCAATTAGTTGTTTTTCTGAGTTCATTAAGCTTGTTCTTAACAACTGTTTCAAAAGTTAAAAGCCATATTCCTTTAAATGACTAAATTAAACTGTAAATTTAAAACTCATTTAGCTCATGATTGTATTTAACCGTTTATAATAAAACTACATTTAATACATTTGAAGTCAATGCTCCTTATTTGCAAAATTAAAGAGAAAAAACATAATTTTTAGCCTAAATGATCCACTCTATCAAGTCTACAGTCGACTCTTCCTCCACAGTGAAATCGAAGTTAAGATACATGTTTAAAAAGTCAATTTAGCCTTAAGACAGCGTAAATGCCACTGACGTTTCACCACCTCTCCAGAAGGCTTCTTCAGTTCTGAGCTCGCTGGAGTCAGCTTGACAATGTAGCTCTTGTGGACCATTAGCGTGCTAATGATCTGAGGGTCGTTGACCTAGTTTGACCTTTGTCTGCTGGGTCACATGGTGACGAGTCACCAGGTCTCTTGAAACGGTGTGAACGTTTGGATTGTTGACGAAAAGAGCGGAGGACTGCGTTGTACGTGGGTGATAGAAGGTGCCTTAGCCCAGCACCTCTGTTTAAAGACGGTTTTTCCAACTTGATGTGGATGGCTTCCTTGGCACCCCTCTCAAACCAGCGATCTTCTCTGGCCAGTTCACGTACCTGCCTGTCCTCAGAGGACAGCCAGATGTACTCAACACCACAGATTATCATACCAAAATACTTCTGGAGAGGAGGCGAAACGTCTTCGAAGAAACCTAAACAAGTGCAGTTGCACGCAGAGATCTAACTCTGGGTTCCATTTTATTGGACTTGAATGCAACAGGGTTTTTTTTGTCAGTAAACCCTCTTAATTACAGCCCCACCATGTTAAACGAGCTTTGTTCCTCTGAGAGGATTAAAGCATATACTGTGCTGTTTTGGTGAGTTTTGGAGCCTGATTCCAGGGTTTATGCTAAGCTAGGTGAATGTTTTCCATGCTTGTGCACAGATCTCCCAGCAACCTCGGAACCCAGGAGAATTTGTTTCCCTAAATAATGAACTAAAAGCTAAAAGCATCAGTGTTCAAACATTCAAAGATAACCAAAAGTCTTCCTCCATCCAGATCACTAACACAGCCGTTTAATTGGCACCATGCTGCATTTTTATTGCTGAATTTCTGATACAGATTCATTTTTTTTTTTTTTTTTTTTTTTAAGACAAGAGGCTTACACATAATAAGCATGCCAGTTTCCTCCCTCTGGAGTGCATAGTTTCTACACAGTCCATCTCCTCAATGGAAAAGTTTAACAACAATGTCAATAATCACCATATTTAAGGTTTCGTTTCTTCTCATGAGAACAAAGGTTGAGCTATGTGTGAGCTGCACTGTGTTAGCACGGTCACATTCAGAGAGCGAGCAAAAATTATGGAAAATCCTCCCTGGAGAAGATTCTTTTTGGTGCGGTTTACTGGGTAAAAAACACAGCTGATGATCGGCGCTACTTCAACATGCTTGTTGCTCAAAAATCCATCCCCGACACAACACCTGACATGGACGCTTCGTTAGCCTAATTACACTCATTCACATTACAGTTGGATTATTGCATGCAATACAAATCATTCGTTATTCTAGGTCATGCATATTTTTTGAACCCATATATTCAAGTCGCGAGACGTCTACTTGCTTATAAAAGGTGATCAACCCCCACAGAGAGCGATGCAGGGTGGGCTGGATGGAGATGACGACGGTGCAAGTCAGTACACAGAAAGTGCTTTCCAGCGTCAAGCGTCAAGTTCCTTCACTCCAGGTCTGCAGCCAAAGACTTAGACAGCTTAGTTTGTAAAGGAAGTTTGGCTCTGTTGCAAAACAAAAAGGCGAAAACAACGCTACAGGGAGTGAAACGTAAAGCGTCTCCCACGTAGCGAGCGATTCGTTTAGATCCTCGCTTTGGTGTTTAAATCAGGGGAAGTCAAAGTGTTGATGCGTGCTGCTACGTTGCTACAATGTCTGGGGGATTTAAACTATGTTCTGACCCCAAATATAAGACTCCCCACCAAATAAGTGACTAACAGAGAGCTACAGTAGGTAAAGAAAAGAAGCAAGTCCTTTTCACACAACATTACAGACTCCTAACACCTAGACCCCAGCACTAAACTCATGCATTATTGAAGGTTATTGCTTCTAAAACTCTAATCAAATACAATTTTATGGATTAGAATACGTCTATATTTATATTTATAGATATATATCGCTCTGATTCCCAGGACTATGAGGTATTATGTACAAACACAAAGTCATGGCGAGGTCACATTCCTCGGACTGAAAATGAAATCGAGTCAAGTGAAACGTTTTCTAACATTGTCACAGCTCAGGTTTGTTTTGGGAGGACGCTTGTTTTTGGCCGGTGTGTTGGTCTGGATGCTTCTCTAAAGAAGCGCGCAGCTCCGGCACAAAGAACAATCACACCGACGTGTCGTGCAACCGGGTCTACGCCCTAATCTGGAGAAAGCAGACGAGCGTTAACATTTTAATGGCGACCTTTGTCTAATCGAGTGTGTCCAAGTGTTATCATTCCCTATCTAGCGTGGTCTAGAAATCCATTTCACTACACGTGATGAAGCAGGCGTCACTACTGGTCATGCATGGCTACTATAATGTTGGCACCACAGTCCCGCTAAACAAGCTAATGCGCATGAGTCTATACATATCTTAATGGAAGACGTTGGTGATTTTGTTGCTTTCAAACAACTTGTCACTTGTTTATACAATGTACAGTTTAGTCAACAACATGACAGTTAGGATCAAATATTGCACAAATCCCGGTAAACGTTTGTCGTCATATGGGAAATTCACCCTAAATAAAGTTCTAAAAGCGAGACCAGGGTTTACTTCAGGTAAGGACTATATGTGGCCGTGAGCTTGGAAGGAGGAGGGGAGGTTTCAAAGCTGCCTTTTCAGCAGCAGGAACGCCAACAAAAATGGAAAGAATGTCTACGTTGAGCTTAGACGTGGAGGACAGGTGTGCAGGAAGTCACTCTGGCCTTTCTGACCCTTTCTGGTGGCCTGCTTTTGGAACAGATGCATAGAGGGACCAACGTTTGAATTTCCTCAAAATGGTGGAAAACGCCTCCAAAACCAAACCGTACGCATTCAGAGCCGACCTATACGCACAACTGTTGCGACGCTCGACAACAACGACTCACTTGTGTTCAACATATGTTGAGGTAGTACAAAAAAAAGAAATTTAGATTTAGAAAAGAAAAAGGATGGTTTGGACTCAAACACAGGCAATGACCTTTGCTACAGTATCTCGTGTCTTTGTTTGTTCACTAGGAAACAGCTTTGATCGAATGACTGAATATGTGCAGAATGTTCGCTCACTTCGTTCACATGTAGCCTCAGAACAGGTCGACTGTGTTTGGCTGAAAGTCCCAAAGGATGGAGACCGTGGGGCGAGGCGAGTTCGCCGCAGCCGTCCGTGTTCTGCTACATGTAGACGGAGTGAGAGTGTGCGTGAGAGAAGTCACCCTGGTGCTTTATAAGAGATGTCCTGGTCTCCTGGCTGGTGGCAACGCTGCAGAAACAGGTCAGGACTTTGGAGAGGGCTGCAGGGGGGGTGCAGGGGCCAGTGTCTAGTGTCCCAGCATCGACGGGAGGGTGGGTTCCTGCGTCCCAAATCCCCCACAGAAGTCATCTGTGCTCTCGGGTCTTCACCTCCACAGAGTCCAGGGTGGAAAGCCGTGGCAGTGATCTGGTTTTTGGTGCAGGTTTGCAGACAGGAAAGCCCTCCTGGAAAGAAAATGATTTTACGGAATAAATTAGTAGAGAAGCTGCAGAACACTTGTGAAAACACCAGGCGCTGTCTCTCCTGCACAAGTGCACAAACTAGTTTCCAATTATTTTTAAATTACTCGATTCGGCTAACGTGATTCCATTAAATCGCGTAATCGCGGAGAGTGAAATGTTACTGAAGCGTGTACCGTGGACTAAATCCACTGACCTTGGCGCTGATCCGAAAACATGCAGCGGCATCTCCGATCAGAGCCGCGGCTGCTCGTAAACAAAAGCCAGGTGGGTTTCCTCTCACGGTGGGGAGATAATGTGTATCAAAGTAGACATATTACCGGATTATTAAAGGATAAAGGTCCAGCTCGGTGACAGCAAATTTCAGGAAAATTTCCCCAGCCGCTTTCCTCCACCCCGGAGAGGAGAAAGTCTCCTCGTCCTCCTCTCCGCACTCCCTTCGTTCTACGCCATTTTCGTTCTGCTACAACCAGCGCGAGCCTGCAGCGGCGATTGTGTCAGAGACCTGTCAATCAACAGCAGAGCCCGCCCCGGAAGTATCTCCATTCTTCGTTATCAATCAGCTGCCGCTTTCAGTGTCGCTGCGTAGTTATTGTAAAACTGCCGCTGTAAAAAGCGCACAAATTTTTACTTTTCCATAAAAATATGGCTTTTAAAAAATAATTTAACTGAACACTTGTTAAAATAAAGTGTTTGACAAAAAAAGAAAAAAAAACTATTGTTTGCATTGTATGCATGAAAAGTACTCACTTGTATGTTATGTACATATAACATGACGCGTAGAGTAACAGAAGGTAGCTACTTTTTTAAGGTAGCTAGTCAGTTAATCTCCGATTTGGATCTAATTACGAATGTTACAAAAACAAGCAAAGAATAAATGCCGAGAAATGAAGCATGACACTGATTTTTATTCAAATGAAATTGATGAGTCATCCAGGTAACACATCAAACACATCTGATAAAAGATCAGTCATGAAGTGACTGATCTGCGTAAAGTTGTCCTTCCATAATAATTTAACAAACACACATTGAGATGAAAAGATATTCAGGTTGTGCGCATGAGAGTCTGTAGAGAAAATATCTTTTAAAACAACTGATTCTCTTTAGCATCTAGAACTCCAGGAAAAGAACATGGACACACATTAAGCAGCATATAAATCTACATACACATTTCTGTCAACCACAGGAAGAGGGGCGATAATAAAAGTTTTTATCTAAAATCTATCTGGTCTGCGACATCCTCATTCAGAAATCTTTCGAGAGGAGGCCACTGTGGCAGCATAAGCTAAAATAATGTGCTAAAGACGACACAGACTCACCAGACAGCAGAAGCTTTTTTTTTTTTTTTTTACATAAATGATCAGTAATGTGTGTGATCCAGCTGTTGATCTGTGGTTGTTAGCGTTTAAAGACAAAAGATACTTTGGTTTAAGTCGAACAACTGCAACTACTGGCAGTAGTTAGTTACTCATATGAGGAAAAACATACACAAACACCGCCACAGATCCTGTTTACGGCTTACAGATTAACTCACCAATGGGACTTAGGGCTGTGGCACTTCAGTGAACATAAAGTGAAAAGCTCTTAAACATGCAGCGCGTTGCTGCAGGGGACAAAATGTGCCCGTCTGGCTGTTCTGTTCTGACGTGTTCAGACTCAACCTTAAAAGAAAGTTCCAAGTTCCCGTTAGCATGACAAACACTGTTCTGAAGCAGACTTGTATTACGTACACGTTTGAACCACCTGATACATTAAAATTCATATTATCGTTTCGGCACAAACCTGTCGTATGTCCACCAACTAACGTTAATGTTTAATTTCAACAGTGGGACCAAGTTGACCCTCTAACACTTTTCCTTTCCGATAAAAACGCAGATAACTACACTGCATAAAACAACTTGAGGCAAGCGACTTTTCCCTTTATTTAGAGCAGAGTGTTCGGTAGTGTGGCCCATAGCAGCCCGCCGACAAACTGAATGAAGTTGTGTTGAATGAGTGAATAAGGAGCTTCTTAGTGAAGAAAGCGGATGCTCATTTTCTGCTCCACGTCCACTTTCTCCAACACCTGAAACGAAATACCGCCATTTTAAAGAACTAAAACACTGTTGTGTTTTGGTTGTCATGTGGAAGAGCTATTAACTGAGACTGAGCTTTTACACAAACAAATTATATTTCCTTGTGCGATACTTCCTTAAAAACATGACCAATTTGATTCAGTGAAATTTCCTTCTGTCTTATCTTATCCAAAGAAGGGATGCCGGGAAACCTGCCTTAATAAATTCATTGAAGGAAATGGAATTATCTCCATTTGTGTCAGCTTCCTGTATGGTCCTGTCAGCAATACTCCCCAGCTGGTCATCTGAAATGTTTACACCAACCATCATCCGCAGAACCTGGAAGAAACAGGTAATAAATAGAAGGTTAATAAATACCAAGAGGAAACTTGGGAAAAGTCAAATTATGTTTTCTGATAAACACAAGCTGTTAATCCCAAGCTTGTCATGGCTAAAGGTCACATGATGTTGGCAAAACTGACTGTTTCAAGGACTAATGACAAATTACAGAGGTCAAAAAGTAGCATGAGTCTGAATAACATTCGACACAAATACAGATATAGATTCAGAGGCTATTAAATTAATTTGTGATGAGTCGTCGTCATCGGTTTATTCAGATCTTAAGTTGCGTCTATTCTTAGCGGACACTCACCTGCAGCAGTTCATCCCGAGAGATTTTGTCATCTCTGTCCAGGTCATACAGACGGAACGCGACTGGAACATAAATAGAAAAGTTATGTACACACACCCGAGATGAAACCCAGTGAAGACGCTGGTCCCTCACTCACACAGCAGCTTGTTTGTCCGGCTGTTGAGCGGCTCAACAGCGGGGTTCTTGTTCTTCTCGTTGTCCTCAATCGGCCGGAAGTGAGCCAAGGTCCGCATGAAGCCCCTGAAGTTGACCTGGTCCTCTCTAAAATAAAAACAGCATCATCTGGATACGCCCAATCGTAGATGAAAAGGGAGGACTGATCATTTGTGGCTGCACAGATGACCTCCACTCCCATTAACTGTATGCAGCACCAACAAAACTCATCTCATTGTAACTCAGAACCATTTGACTGAATTTCATGTTTGTGAGTGTGACTCACCCCTCAGGAAAGAAGGCATTGATAATTCTGTCTCCCAGCGGGTTGATGGCCAACTCTGGGATCCTCTGGAAATCTTCTCGACTGCAGGGCCAACGACGTTTTAGACAATTTTAAAATAAAATTAAAACAAATGTGAAACTCTCTTAACAAGTTACCACAGATTTTAAGACTATGACCAATTTAAAAAAGACATGACGCCAAAGGGTGCTGATGTGACCTCATCTTCCTCATTCCTTAGAAACACATGTGACACCAGAAATATAAACAATATATAAATATAAGCTGAAAACTCTGTTATGGCAACTGGCAAACAGTAGAGTCACCTTGAGATGATCCCAATGTGCCTGTCAGTGTGAGCTGTGACTAAAAGCACCAGAGACAGAACATCCAGACCCAAGAACTTGTTATGTGTAAACACAACATCTATACATGAAAATGTGTAGGAGTGGTTTTTTTTAATTTCCTCCTCAAAAACTGGTGGACAAATCCTCTGTTGACAGAAAAGTGTCAAACTGAAATTCTATCAACTGTTTGTTAATTCTTTCACCTATTGTTTGGAGATGGTTAGAAGTGTTAGTTAATCACAAAACCAAAGAAATGACTCCCGATTATTCAGAAACCATGCTGTTTCCAAATCATTAAATCATATAAAAAGCACAATGATTTCAATTCTGTGTGCATAAGATTAAATCCACAATGGCATTATTTACCTGAGAGTTCCATTTTCACCTTTATCCAGGCTGGTGAAGCGACTGTACAGACGAGTTATCTGACTGTGGGAGACTGTGTTGGAGACAGCAAAGTTCTCATCAGATAAACTCCTGATAATCAGATAACAGGTTCAATGTCAAAATTAGTTTGGAATCTGAATGCTGGACTTCGTTAGCAGTCAAACACTAATTTACTACCCAAGAGGTACAACAATATGCAAAACCTCCTGCAAACAATTTGTGGTTTTGTCGAGCTGCCTGGCTTAAGAAATTACCTGATTTCTGCAACAAATTCTGTGTAAATTAAGCAAATACTTAATGTTTTCGTCTATGTCGCATGATCAGGCTAGAGCTCAACTTACAACCAGTCTCCTTCTTAATTTCTTCGATTTCTTCTTCCCTCAGTAACGTGGAGGCTCTGGATCCCATGGTGAAATGTTGAAAAGTGTTGAAAACCAGCAGACTTTCAAACTGCCTTGCGCAACCTAAGCAGCTGTGAGAAACTATCCGCTCAATATTTCAGTTAGCGAGCGGGCTAACGTTGCGATTAAAAAAAACAGCTGGTTATGAAAATTGTTCAAATTTAGAATGCACTCGGATATAACAACGCAAATACAAACGAATTGAATAAAATACTTTAGTTCTTCTTGTCGGTGTAGTGTCTGGAATCAATTTACTGGTCGATATTTATTGGGTCCAGAGTTTTAATGCTGTCAGGTTGTCTTCCTGTTTAACGAGGGGGCGGTGCCGTTGACAAGCCCCGCCTCTTTAAAGTTGTTAGGTAGCAGAACGTCTTGCCTGTTTACAAAAAAAGTAAACGTCTGCGTTTACCTATATTCTATGCAAATAAGGACATCTTATTTCAACCTAGCACATTACTTGTGTCTAATGCAGTAATGGGCTACAATTAATTATTAATCAATGGGCCCCTTATATTCCCTCCACTTTACTACTGGTACGTTCCTCCGGCTAGGACGTCCATTTACCCACAACAGCTGGCTGAACTATCACCCAAGATTTTCAACTAAAGATTAAGAATGTGGAAACATTTTTATATGAATTATATGCAGGCAGCAGTTATCCAGTTATCACCTTGAGCAGCCCATCGAAATCAAAGCGCTTATTAACCAGGATACCACGAGGTGGCGCAATTGAATCGAAAATAACGGAGGTTCCTTTTGCAGCGTCGATATTTGCAAGTTATACAACATGAACCTAAAAAATTAAGTCTCTGCAAAAGAAACAGGAGTCTTTTTCAGCATTTTAAAATTATATTTCACAATTAAAACACAGTAATTATTGGTATGTCATGTCAAACATTCCAGGCCAGGACTTTCATACCATAAATCAAACCCAGAGCAAAGACGATATGACTGGTTTTACTGTATATATCCTCATCTTTTTAAAAAAATAAAAACTAATCATGGCAGTAGAAAATCATCGGCAAACCCCACAGCAACAGTGCAATTGAAAAAAAAAAGTTTAAAAATCAGAAAGTTTGTAAGTATTAGTGTTTGATAACAGTGGCATCCACTTCACAATTGATTCCGAAGCATTGCATAGAGCAGCACTATCTTCTCAGGTAGCCCCACGTGGTCTGATGCAGAAAAATCTTTTCAGATATGGAACTGACACACAGAGTCCATCGCAATTTGGATGCTGCAGAGAGAAAAAGAAAGTGTGATTAGCTTCTGGTTCAAAGGAAACAGATCTGAAAGCGTCAACAGTTCTATATATAAAGTGGACAGATGGGATTCTATAAAGACATAAAAAGACACAAATGAGGAAAAGACCCACCTGTCAGCTTTATATCCTCTTTCACACAGGTTGAGCAGAGCGTACAGATGTCTCAGAGCATATTCATACTGAAAAGCAAAGGTCGTACATTAGAAACGTTAGCGCAGACTTTATTCTTCCTGCTGTATGTGGTTATTTTCTATGACACAGGTAAAACAATAATCACGCTTCGTCGAGAACAAAACCTGTGATTTCCCTGTTGTACAGTCAATAGCGAGTGCTAATGTGAATGAAATGTGACTATTTTCTATCGCTCTTCTAATGCAGAAACCAGTCTCGTGTATGCGTGACACTCTGAGTCATGGAACTTCCTGCTTGGCCACGGTCATGACTAATGGGACTGTTAATGGTGTCAGCTATCAGTGCAGATTTACCTCCTGTTTGTGCCAGTTGAAGCACTTGTGTTTATAATGGTTGACGGTGACCTGGTAGCACTCGTGCTGGGTCAGGTCGGCTCGTTCGTTCAGAACTTCTTCTGTCTTCAGCGTGTCGCCGGTCACTCTCTGGACCACCCGGTACATGATGTCAGCCAGCACCTGCCTAATCTGAGCGCAACAGACTCACGCTGAGACCCAGAAACCTGGAGCTGCTGTCTAAAAGAAGATTCTTTAGTGTCCACCTTGAGGTGCTTGTTGATCTCCATCAGCAATCCTCGTGAAACCTCGACGTCATTGGAGGCCATCATCTTCCTCTTGAGGATGGCCAGAGGAACGTCAGGGCTGGGCGTCAGATCCAGGTTTGTGACTGGTGGCAGGCTCAGCGGGGGAGAAGGTGGGACGTTTGTCTTGGGATTACCCTGGAACTGCACGACCTTCATGTGAGCCATCGTCTGCAACAGGAAATAAAGTCAGGCAAGCAGAGCTCAACCTCACACCCCTGATCTACAGGTGAAAAAAAGAGTTCAGGACAGGCATGTCACTACTCTTTGCTGTGATATATTACGCGTGTCTGTTCCTGGAGCCATTTCTCCTGATTCAAACTGTGAGCCTGCCCTTTCTACTGCGCTCTGGCCCTGCAGTGAGTCAGGCAGACATGTCAGACAGAAGCCTCAGAGTGGCAAAGTGGCTCGTCTTTAACAGCGATGAAGGGCAGGAGGGTGTCTGGAGTGGCTCCACTATATCTGTCTGAGCGTTTGCATCTGACAGTGTCCCCCATTCCCCATCCTCTCACCTTGTTTCCATACTGCATGACGTGGCTGGTGTTTGTGTGCGACTTCACGATCTTGAACTGCTTCAGCAGAGTCTCTTTTTTCAGGTCCTCCTGCAGATGCGGGAGACAGAACCAGTCAAGCAAGTTTCCTTGCAAGTCGCTTGTATCTAAACTGACTTCCTGTAAAAAAGGACTGAAATTTATCTAAAAAAATCTGTAATGTTTTGGTACTGGATAAGAGAATTTGTGAAATTTGCATGAAATGAGGTGCTCGCCTCATCCGAGTCCTCCATCCAGTTGACGCTGTACCAGTCTCCCAGGTATGTGTCCCTCTTCTCGTCGTAATAGCAGGCGTAAGACGACTCGTGAGAGTTGGCCGCGGTGGTGGCGTAGACTGGAAAACAGACGTTACACCTGTGATGGGCATCTTTCAAAGGAGACGCTCTAAAAGAGAGCTGGAGTTCAGAGGGAATGTGCTCCAGAAAATGAAGGTGAACTCCACTTGATGTTGTTCTGCTCTAAGAGGTCCATGGACTGACTCGTCATCTTCGCTGCTTCCTGATCGTTCTTCCTGTTTAGTTTCGAGCGACTCACCGTTGATGTCTTCAGGCAGGGCTTCCATCATCGATCCGGATTCACAGGCCTCGATGTAGAACACCATCTGTGACAGCAGAGAGAAAATAACCAATAACAGTGTTTATCTGATGTGACGCACAGTTACTTTAACACCTGATGCTCTTCCTGTTCCAAGAATGTAGGTCAGCGAAAAAACAACCTATAAATGTTCCAGTTCCAGTCACTAAACAGCTACTCACCCTTTTATATTTTTTATTCTCATGCATGTACTGAATGGTGTCCTGGAGGTCTTTAACCGTGAGCTGCACAAAAATATGAAAGACATGTTTACACTTTCACCACATTAGCGTCACGCAAACATTAGTTAATTATTAATAATGATAAAGAGCAGCTGAGAACAGCCAATGTGCCAGATTTTATGTCTATTCATCAAAAGTTCACTTAAAATTAGTGACCTCAAGTTGTTGGATAACAGGAAAGCTCTCTTTTTACTGTCGCGTGATAGCAAAATGATGCAGTGATATTTTAGCTGAAATTCCAGATTTCATTGTTGAAATAGTTTACAGGAGATTCTAAATGTTCAGCGACATTACTGTAAATGCAGGTCTGAAAAGAGGAAGTGAGTTCATAAAAACATATGACCTTTGTTTCAGAGACTTTTATCCGAGAGAGAGAATGAGTGGGGGACAATGAACCAGCAGGAGGAAGCAGAAAAGTGCTTACATCGTTATTGGGAAATGCCAGAATACCAGGTGCACCGTGGTCGGTGAAGTACACAAACACGTGGTCGTTGGGGCCGCTGCCGAGACAAAGAGAGCAAAGGTGCGTCACACCTCTTCTTCAGTCCAGCAGGGAATGATTTGATGATGGCACATTTCATGTTTTAACTCTGCCGGCTCACCTCTTGATCACTTTTCCTTTGGCTTTAGCAGAGTCGCCCTTCAGCACTGCCAGGAAGTTTTCTGGGGTCACATGCTGCAGGAAGCAGCCAATCAGAAGTCACAAATGCTGCTGGAAACCTGTTTGAATGCTTATGAAAACCACCAAAACTCACGTCTCCAGTGTAGTCTTTGGGAACACCCTTGTAAACGTCAGAGCCGTTCGGCCTGTTTATCAGTATCCCAGGGGTGGGGTTTCTGGAAACATTAAAAATGAAAAAAAAAAAACCAAGGAACTGAAGATGGCTGACAAAACATAAATGAAGCAGATGAATCACTGCAACAACAACGGCTGACGTAGCTGAAGAGCAGAAGTGGATTAATCATCATTTATTACTGAAAGCACCACCTTTGTGTATCATCTGCACAATATGGACATTTAAATTAGCCCCATAATAAAGGTGTTATAATAAATGCACGTACTGTGGAGGTTGTAAAAATTCCACCGTCATTATTGATGGATTCATGTTAATGAGGACAACTACGGCACCAGGAGAACAGCAACTCCAGCGTTGCTCCATGATCATGAAGGCAACATCTTGGTCTGAGGAAAATGTTCCAGACCCTCACTACAATTAGTTCCTCGTGACTCCTCTCTGCAAGTCTCCTTAATATGCTCCTGATGCTGTGGCTCACGCTGCCAGTGCACATTCCACAAACATCTGCGTGTTCGTATCAATCGTCTTCCACATCTGGAATGGCCCCAAACCCTTCAGTGTCCACTGCAACAAGCTCAGGTACACGAGACTGACGTGGTTGCATCTTTTACCCACTTAAAAAACACGGACGGAAGAGGTCCTCTGGACTGTTCAAGAAGACATAGGGGAAGAACGAAGGATATGATGCACAGAAGCAGAGAAAAGGTCCACTCACATCTCGTTTTCTGCCAAGTCATCATACATCATAACCACTATCTGCTCATCTGGGATCCCATTCTTGTGGACAATCTGGTACGCGTGACAGGCGTCAGCCTTAAAGACAGAAAAAGCTATGAAGAGCTGTCAGAGGTGCTTTTTTAACAGGCTGGAAGGAGGTTTTTGTGACACTTATCCTCACCTGGTGTCTGTAGTTGTACCAGCCACTGGAGCCGGCTACGATAACCACCCAGTGTTTCCCACCGTCTGGCTCCTGGGAGGGAAACGACTTTACCAGCCCGAGACTCAACCCGAGCAGGAACAACAAGGCTGGTTTACACATCTTTGTCTGGTTACTTTTACTGTTGAAGACACACACACAGGCAAACAATGATAAACAAAATTACACAACACGACCTCATCACATGATCCTACTGTCGGGAATTGGCAAGCTAGCTGGTAGCCGACAGAACGATACACTTTCTAAAAAGCATATGACAAGATTTTGTAATTAAAAACGCACATACCTTCTTTTTTGTGCAGTGTCGAGGGAAGGCAGATGTGAATAAGGGACATTAATGTCGAACAGGAGTCAAATTTTATATATGACGTTGAAAAAAGTGCCTGGGGTTATTCCTGGAGCAACCAATCATATGGCAGCAAGGGGCGGGGTCTGGAAATACACAGCGCTGTGATTGGCCAGCAGTCACAACATATTTGAACTCGTTTTTGCTGAAAAGTGAAAACTGGATTTAATGAGGGCTGAGGTGGTTTATTACATGATTATTTTAGTAAACAACCACACAGTGACGTTATTTGTTCTTTATCAACACCAAAGTTTCACAGATTGTTGAAATTTGACATTTACAGATTACCAAGATCTTCAAAAGGCCATTACCTCTGAAAAATACAAGAGCAATATTCTTCCAAACCTGTCGTTAGGTTTTCATGTAATCGACGTAACTCATGACAGCAGAATAAACATCGTGTGTACTGTAAAAACCCGGGACATCACCTGGTGATCACACGCCTCACTGTAACCTTTGTCTCAGATTTATTCTCCTGTATTCTGACAATTAAAAAACCCTTGATTTGTGAATTACGACAATAAAGAAGCACCATCAAGACATCAGAAATAAATCAAATTTTATTTCTCCATATAGAAAAAGAGTTAAGTTAAATAGTGAAACAGTCTGTCAAAAAATTCGGCATCTTGTTTTTAAACCGATGGTCCTTGATAGATCGACCCCTTGTCCCAAATGAAAAAGAGGACGTAACAAACTGCAGGTACAATAATCACAGTAAATAAATATTGAAAACAGAATCTTTCATACTATACATATACATTTTATATATATTTATGTAAATATATATGAATAGATACACTCATATACAGTAAAAATTTGTTTCAAGTTTATCAAACAGAAGCTGTTGAAATGAAATTTACTTAAAAGAGAAACTGCGATTGCATTTTTCTTTCCCAAGGCATCTGTAACCATGGCCATTCAGAGTCTGTAATAAATAAAAGTATTAATCAAGAGTGTAGTGCATCACTGTAAATGAATATAAACACAATTTTTAGTGCAAGATTTTCTGTCTCTATGCAAAGAAATCAAAGTAAACCAAAGGGAATGATGACAAACAGAGGAGTTTGTTGTAGCGAAGCACCGCCGAGTCTCTGACTTCTCTCCCTTCTCTTCGGCATTGGCAGCAAAATTTAAACATAAAAAAAAACAAAACGCTGACAAGACGTGTGTGAAACCGTGGCAGATATTCCAAACCAGGCTCGTTTTGGCAAAATGATTTCAAGACAATCGAAAAACAAAAACGGGCACGCGCGCAGCAAAAACCCACACACTCCTTTACACTCAGTTCTGTCGTGTGTCAACAAAACAGCCATGAAATGCATAGAAATGAATCAGCAGTAGCAAGAAAGAAAAGTCAGGTTGGGTTCGAGTGTCGTGCAGCATTTCTGAGACGTAAAGCAAGGCAGATACTGCTGAAGGCTGTCAGAGGAGTGAATCCTCTGCCTCTGCCTGCACTCTTCCCTGGCTTCCTTTCCCCCTTCATTGATAAGGGACAGAGGGAGGAGGAGAGCTCCCACTTCCTGTTTGTCTGTAGGCTCCAGCGTCCTGCTGAAGGCCAGGGGCTTCTGGCTTCTTGGTGTGTGTCGGTATGTGTGTGTGTGCGTGCCTGTCTCAAACCTCTGCACCCAACTCGATGACCCCAGTCTCAATAATGGGCACTATCTTGTCTTCCACCTGTACCAGCAGGATGGTCTTATCGATATGGGAGCGACTGCCTGGGTCACGGCTACAAGGCACCCACCGGTGAATCACCTGTAGGGGGCAACAGAGAGGGAAGTATGTCACAGGAACAGTTAGGAGGCCCAAGTCTATTCTCAGACGCAGCGTTTTAACCGCAAAAGAGGTCAGCGTGGGTGAGACGAGCTCCAAATGAAGATAAGCACAGAATGGCCGGATGAAATAAAGCTGTTTTTAGACTTACGTGTCCTTCCATGCCCTCTAGAGGGCTCCAGTCCCTCCAGCAGGTCCGTCCCGCTTTGTGTCTCATCGTCTCGTCGGGCCACTGCAGCTCCTTCCGCTTCGATAAATTGATGTTTTCCATCACCTGACTCACGTCCACGATCTGAGGGGCAGAACAACCATGGAACTAGGATTCCCTGCAGAGCTCGCAGTTTTGGTTCGCGGACAAGAAAGAATTTCCCGTCTGCTGTGGACGGTAACCGACAGCATTCTTCCCACAAACCTGCACCCTGTAGGAAATGTCGTCTCTGCGCACGGTGGCGTGCGCGGGGTTGTGCTGCTGCGGATGGTGGTGAGGGTGATGGTGCGTGCTGAGGGGATCAGTCACGGTGCTGCACAGGCCGTCGTTGCCCAGGAGGCCCACCAGCGTGTGGCGTTTACACGGGGGGATGCTGTGGCTGGAGAGGGAAGAGGAGGGGCCGGCTGGGTCGGAGGTGGAGCCCAGCCGCAGCTGCAGGGAGGTGGGGAGCGTGCGCAGAGACAGCTGGCTGGTGGAGGAGCGCCGGCAAGGCTCCAGGCCTGTGGTGGAGGTCCGCAGGGAGGAGTGGCGGCTGCTGCTGTAGCGGTACGACGAGGACTGGCTGACCACAGAAGCTCGGGCAGGAGAGTGCCGAACCAAACCTGACTGGACAGACTGGGAACTCTGGCTGGTGCCTGAAAACAGAGACAGCTCAAAGGTGGGCAGGAAATGACACGGAGCATCCGTTTGATCGCTGGTGAGTGCAGAAGCTCCAGAAACGATGGCGAGTCCTGCAGCAGAATACTGGAGTAAGCACTCCAACCCGGGGCAATGATACTCACCCATACTGTGTGGCTGGTACGAGTGGGAGGGGGCGTGTCCCGATGTCCCGCCCTGCGACACTGAGCTCTGGTGAGAGTCTCCCCCAGTCCCGTTCCCGCTACCACAGGACAACCCTCCCGCGTCCGAATCCTCGATATTTCCTCCGCTGTTACAGCCGGCGCCGCATCCTTTCCGTAGCCTGCGGGGAAGAGTCAGAACGGAAGCGTCGCTGTCACAACCGTCAGCCTTCCTCTTGGGCGATCGGCGGAGGAAAACACACCTGTGCCAGGTGTTGACCACAAAGTTCCGGATATTGCCGAAGCTGATTGGGCCTCCCAGGATGCGTCCCAGCTGGGGGTGCGAGTTACAGTAGGAGGTGGTCAGAGGAGAGACGTAGATGGGATACCCGATCGGTTGATCGCAAGAAGAATTGATCATATTCCTCAGGGCCTGTTTAGCGTTCTGAATGCTGCCACGTTCCGGGTTTCTGTTTCTGAGGAAGACCAGCTCCTGCTGCTGCCCTGCCCAAAGGCCTCGGACGCATTCTTTGTTCACCTGCAGCACAAGAGGCCGACACCTCCTTCAGCTCTCTGCCTTAGAAAGGAGAAAAAGTCACCTTCCTCGCTTCTCACCTTGATGACGCGAAAGCTGAGGTAGCGTCTGTTGAGCATGATGATTTTGTACTCGTTGGTTCCTTCGTCGAGGACGTGGCGCAGGGCGAGGAGCGACGGGGCGTTGGACAGCACGGCGCTCCTCCAGGCTGGGTCGCCTTCGTGAGCTATCACAAGGTTCTGCTGGTGGGTGGAGATGGCTTCAAAGAGAACCGCCGGCTCGTCGTACTCGTCCGGAGACGTGAAGTGATCCTTAAGGGCGGAGGGAAACGGAGAATTCAGATCCTGCCGCCGAGGTCAAGGGCAGCACAGCTGCGAGGTCTCACCTGGTGTAATTTAAGAGACATGCGGATTCCAGGAACCACAACCTTCCTCAGCAGCTCCATGTCAGCAAAGATCCACTCGTCCCGCACTGAGGAGATGCGGAAGTCTCCCTTGAATAACGCGTGAAGTCCATAGAGGAAAGACTCCAGATTGCTGTGAGGAAGAGACAGAAAAGAAGCAGAAAGATGCAGCGTTGAACTCGAAATGACACCGACAAAAACAACCTAAAATAACTGCTTAGATCTGAAAATGGAACAGATTCGTGGTGGCAGTTACGGGGGGAAGGAGGGACGGTGGCAAAGTTCACCTGGACATCTGATGGGCGGCTGTTCCCAGAGCTCTTCGTCCCAGCACACAGAGGCCGAAGCAGAGCAGCACCAGGGAAGAGTCTTTCTCGCTGTCCAGTGGCTTCAGAGTGATAAAGCAACAACAACAACCTTCTTTAGCGTTTCACATTCAGATCCCGACTCGCACGTGTGGCTGAAGAGGCGAGCCCCACCTTGGTCCTTCGAGAGTTGCAGTACTGGATCCAGCCCAGGTAGACGCCACAGAAACTGTCCCTGGAGATGCCTGAGAGGCGATGGTCGTAGTCCTCGTCAATGTTGGGGTTAAAAGTGGCGTCCAGGTCCACGTAATTTCTTTCGCTGCATTCCCGAAGGCCTTCTTTCATGGTGTCATTAGCCAGCCACTCCTCCAGTTTGGCTGATGCGATCACATAGTAAATAATTCCCTGGATGATGAATTCACATAATTTAAAAAAAAAAAAAATGATGACATACGTAGGTTTAAGAATGTCAAAGTTAGCCACGGCTCGCTAACCTTGACATAGTAGGTGGTGAGGATGCGCCGCAGTTCGAACACCTGCAGCATGGAGGCGGCGCTGTTATCGGTGATGCTGTAACCCTCCAGGACGTACTTGGTGACCACCACCTCCCAGGCCAGCCAGCGCTGCCCGAAAGCGGCGTTGAAGGACAGGATGTGCGGCAGGTGGCCAGGCTCACAACAGCAGCAGCCTTCGTCCTCCTCCACGCCTTCGGTGATGGCCTCCACCTCCCTCTGCTGGCAGTACGTTCCTGCGGAGTCAGCAGGTTAGAGCGGGTCAAAGGTCGGACGCAGTCATCGTCCCACTGACCCCTCTGGATCTAAACTGGGTTACTTCCAGTGTTTAAGGTGTAAAATGTGTTCTAGGCCACAGAGCTGAAAGGTGACTGAGAAGAAGCGGGTGACTGTCCTCCAGCCTCGTTAAAGCCTGACGATGTGTCACATGCTGTGTCACATGCTGATAAAGCACGCAAAGGCCAGTTAGACGCAGAGATTAAGCACGGCTCCGCTCAAGCTGGAATGTTCCTGGCAAAAATTCCTGAATTTTGGTCAAATAACACCACAAAGCTCAGGGGACACGGAGTTCGGGAGGACCTTCTGACCTCTGAACTCCAGCCCTCGCAGCTGAAACGTCACCAGGCCGTTGCCGATCTCGATGAGATGGACCAGCGCGTTCAGGTAGTCAGAGGCCAGGATGAAGCAGTCTCCGGTGCTGAAGTTGCCCCATCGGCCCAGCAGGAGGTCTCCACACAGGCTGTGCTGCAGGGAGCGGGTGAGGTGTTCGTAGAAGATCGAGTTCAGGTTGTTGTCGTCAGAGCCTGAAGAGACACAGACACAAGAACCAAACCCATGGGGCTGAATCCCATCCTCTCAAATGGATGATTTCAAATGAATAAACTATGATCTCACCTGGATTTCTGTCCAGCTGAGAGGCCAGGCGCGTGTTGGAGTGATCCACCCTCTTGGTGCTACAGGGAAAAAGGCCATTTTCAACAAAACAGATCAAGAACATGTAATAGTATGTCAAAAGGAAGCTCTACTTGTAGTCTCTCTCCCAGAACTTGACCGGACGGACGTAGGAGGTGATGAAGATGGCACTGCCCAGGAAGGGGTTGAGCGGCGTGGAGAAGATGGCCGATACCACAGCCTGGACAAACAGCATGGCGGAATCTGGAGCAGCCTGGGTCAAGGCTCACCGAGACTAACGTCCTCACGGGCCTACAGCTTTACGCTCATACTGGGGCAGATCTGCCAATTTACAACCCAGAACTGACTGAAGACCTGGATCTGGAGCCAGTCTGACCCAGCAGATGCCACCAAACATCATCTTCTTCCCGTGTCTGCCAATGATGCACGGAACCCTGAGGGTTACATCCATCCAGACTAGAAACAGGATGGTTTTACACATCAGTCTGTCTGAAGCGTCGAAGAGCATCAAAAAAGGAAAACGCTCCAGCGGCGAGTGGAGCCACCTGGTGGCCGGAGTTGGCTGTGCAGCCTGCTTCCTGTTGGACAGTATTAGACGACGCAGACAGGAAGCTGCAGGAGTCCCAGGTTGGTAACTGGGTCTGTGTCAATTTGCGAGGACCTGTGTACTGGTTTTTATGGGCCCATCAGGTGACTCATCACAGAGTAAAGGTGTTTGTGAAGGATACGAGGCACAGCGAAGGGCTGTGCAAAGGCGTGGAAGGCTGAGCCCCATGTGATCTGCCAGGGGGCAATGTAGGTGTAGACAAAGTGCAGTTTGTAGAACAGCTCCCACATCTGGAAAGAGAAACGATTGAACGTGGAAAGAATTCACTCCGAATACCTGCACAAACACAAGCAGCTGCACGTAAAAATCTAACTGCCGCTGGAACTTGTCCTGCCAGTGGCTCCGCCCAGCCGCGGTGCCTCCAACACGCGCAGGATATTCAAGACAGAGCTCGGCTTGCAGCTTCCCACCTTGCTGAAGACGATGGACGTCAGGAAGAGGTCGAGCAGCAGCGTTTCGGACAGATGGCGGTGGTCCAAGGTGAAGAAGAGGACGGTGAAGAGGATGGTGATGTACTGGTAAGTAGGACTGCTGTAGGAGGAGCGAAGCAGCTTCAGGCCCGCCACCGTGATCATCAGAGCGCCCACCCTGCGGGGGAGGCCAAACATGACTGTACCCGATTCGTGGGCCTTCATTTGTGTCCAAACTTCTGTTATTTTGCTGCTTTATTTCTGAACATTCATCTGTGAGGAAAGAGTTAGCCACATGCTAACAGTCAAGGTAAAAAAAGGACGTGTTCTCACTCTGTGTCAAGCCTCTTGGGACTGGCGAGCTCTCTGGCGCTGCCACTCAGCTCGTTGAGGATGACGAGCGGATAGAGGACGTTCTTCTCCACAAACAGCAGCCACACGTGAAACTTCTCAAACCACATCACATGGGCAGCGTCTGGGGAGCCAAAGCGGAGGTTCAGGTTCTTCGGCGCAGCTAAGACGCGACGCCAGCGTCGGCGCGCTTACCTCTGACCTCAAACTGGTAGTACTCTTTTGTTTTGAGCAGAGGGTGAGAGAAGCAGTACCAGGGCAGCTGCTTGCGGAGCTGAGGCAGCAGATAGTGGGTGAGCAAGCCCACGGTCCCCAGCAGTCCATACAGGACGTAACTGAGGTAAGGCTGGGAAACGGACGCAAGACAATGATGCACATTTGGTGTTTCAAATAAAGAACAAAGGTCAGCAATGATCTCCGGTACCTGCAGCGCGATGAACACAGTGCTGACATGGATGGCGAAGTAGAGGACAGCGATGACCACGCAGACGATCAGGTCGGACTGCAGACGCTCGTTCTGGGAACAACGGGATTCAAATGGATGATTAGAAAGACTTCCTGCTGTCAGTATCAGCCTGGTCCAGCGTCAGATGAGAATCTAACTACTCACCACTGACGCCCTGAGCTTTTCAGGGAGAGGGTCCTGGACCTCGGACAGAGGGTCCTCTGGGTTCTTGCTTCTTAAATGAGGGAAAATCTTTGACTGGATCAGAGAACTAAAGCAAAGCACAAAAGTATTAGACGGGTTGGACACCCAGTTCTCAGACGCTCCGTTCCATCATTGCTACGCACACGAGGACAGCCGGGTCGCTGCTCTGCCTGCTCAGGTGGTACGAAACCGCCACCAAGAGGCCGCAGAACACAGAAAACAACACGGGGATGTGATGAGGCTCCCAGTTCTCCTGCAAACGCCACAGAACCCACAAAAACCTCAATTAGGCTTCGACTAAACTGCGAGATCAGCGACGCAGATCCTGACCTTCAGAGCTCCGTAGCAGAAGCCGTAGAGCAGAGCCACGGTGAGCACGCTGCGCAGGATGCTGTAGAGAGCCGACACCAGGCTGGTGGAGGCTGCAGAGAACACAGGAGGCGCGTCAGCAGTGAGACGGCTCCACCTGACAGGCGCGTGTCATGGTGGCGAGGGCACCGCTCACCGTTGCCCCCGAACACGTGGATGTCCAGCTGCTCAAAGAGGTACATGACGAAGGTGTTGACTTGTGGCAGCAGCCCCACGAAGAAGATGATGGGGAAGCAGAGGGTGAAGACTGCAGGGGGACACACACGCCAGGGGACAGAAGCATTCGGATTACCCTCAAAGTATCAACAAATGTCGGCGTGGGGGCGCAGACTCACCGATGACCAGGTCCCTGGCGGAGGCCAGCAGCAGGGAGCTGGCGAGCGGGACGCCGTAGAGGCTGAAGCGCGGTGGAGCGCTCCTCAGGCTGCCGTGGTGGAGCAGCCAAATCAGGCCACAGCAGAGGCAGAAGTAGACGGGTCGACTGTAGGCTATGATGCGGTTATGACCCTGGCGAGCACAGATGACTCAAAACAAAGGCCGCCTCCATATTTAAAGAATCGAATGAAATAAACTCAACAGAAACGGAGCCGTTTATAGATTCAGCTGCTCCGATGTTGATGGAGGAATCAGTCGTTTGAATGCTGACGGGATTCGTTCAGTAAGATGAGCTCGCGACACGACGCAGGCATGAGCACGGGGTCAGGGCAGGGAGGGGGGAGGGGGCACGTTTCAGCGCCTGTCTCCAGTTTACGCCCCACCAGGCAGACTAAACGGGTGGGGGGGGTGAGCTGCAGCGCCGCTTTGCTATTTAAAGCCGGCGCCTGCAGCTGAGCAGGAGCGGCATTAATAAAAGACGCTGTCTCAGAGCGGGTTACTGACGCACGGGGGTGGAGGGAGGGGTGGCAAAACTCACAGGGGAAAAAAACATCGTTTCCAGGAACCAAAACAGGAGAGAGAGCAACAGCGAGGATGATATCTGATCACCGTTTTCTGGGATTTAAAGAGAAAAGACTGATTCTTGACACAGACTTACGTGTCGAGGGGAGGAGGAGTCAGGCTGGACGCTCTGCAGGGGGAGAAAAGCACCGAAGTTCAGCACGTTCTCATCACGCGTCTCACGGATGCGGGAATAAAAGGCTCAGGTTTCCGCGTCTTCACCTTCAGTAAGGAATACTGGCAGCTGGCGATGACCAGGCAGAACTGGAAGACCCAGATGTCGGTGAAGAAGCCGTGGATGAGCAGCACCGACCCCAGGAAGGCCACCAGGACGGCCAGCAGCACGGCCAGCACGTTCTCCAGGACCTCGCGGTTCCTGCAACGCCAACCGCCCAGAGGTCAATGAGGGCACGGCCCCCGAAGCCTCAAGGCCGGAGGAGAAGTGCGCCGCTCACCGGTCGAAGAGCGCCAGCAGCGTAAGGCGGTCGAAGTGCAGGCCCACCCACAGGAAGGGCAGGAGCCACAGGCGGTAGTACTGCCTCGCTTTGCCGGCGCCAGAGGCGCCCGCGGGGTCGTCTTTGCCCAGCGGTGCATCCTGGAGGTCAGGACTCAGGTCGTCCTGCTGCTCCAGCAGCTCCGGGTCCATCGTCAACAAGCGATTTGCGCGGATGTGGTGGAGGGAGATCTGCAACGTGGAGGCGGCCGCCGGTTTAGAACAACAGCAGGTGTTTGTCTGACTGACTTCTGTCTCTTTGTCTCACACACACACACACACACACACACACACACACACACACACACTCACCAGGTCATGAGGGTAGAAGCGAACTGAGGTAGAACTGGAGAGGTGGGAGTCGGTGTCCCTGCAGGTCGGAGTGAGAACAGCACCGATGAGGAACGCACGATCTGCTGCAGGCTCAGCGGTCCAAACTTAAAGACCCTTTAGGGAACTAGCTTTTGATGTTTGGAGGATTATGAATCCAAACAGCAGTTGTTTTTTAAATGCTTTCACACCGGTGGGATCAGGACATTAGCGCCGCGCAATATACTGATGAAGAGATGACCAGTTTTCTGTCAGTTAAACAGAAAACTGGGGACGTTGTGCATGTTTTATTAGTTTTATTACACTAACCATATGTTATTGGAGGCTCGTCTGGTTGCAGATTCAAAATTGCCGAGGCCGATGTGACACCCGCGGATCTCATACAGGGAGGGCGTGAGTGTCCCTGGGAAGAGAGAGAGAGAGAGAGAGAGATCTGTGCAGGGTCATCACATGTCAGCTTTTGACTCCCTTTGTGGGAATCATTTTAGCACGCTGCATATTTACGAGAAGGGAACCGAATAGCGCTGGTCACGAGTGTGCTCATTGGAGTTAATGGGATGATTTAACGGCTACGCCTCCTCCCAGAGAGGCTACAAGCAGGCGCTCATTTCCTGCCACTCTCCCTACTGCCCCGCTTGTTTTTCCATTTCTGCTGTGATGAACAGCAGTTTCCCCTAAAACCACCAGAACTCCAGCAAAGGTGTCAACAAAATATAAGGTATCATATCAGATCGGATCAGCAGATTCAGCGTCAGCAGAGACAAACTCATTTCTGAGAGTACCCGCTGCACTAATCCGTTTATCAGCACTTCGGAGTAAGAATGTTTAACTTCTGCAAATCTTCAACTTCCAACAACCAATCGCTGAATCAAGGTCAAGCATTACACACACACACTCACACACACACACACACCACAGACAGATAACTGGAGCGTGGATAACAGCGCTGCGCTTCCACTGACTGCAGCATCACATCAATGCCCAGCCGTCATCGCACCATCGGCCTCTTCAAACCAAAGACAGTCACAAAAAAAACATCTAGTTCTGGAATCTAAAACCTCGCTCGCACTCTCTCTCTTTGTGCTTCATACCAAACTCATCCTGCAAGCTGGTGGTGCCAACAGTGGAGGCCTTGTCCTGAGAAGCCTCCAGGTGTGTGCTTCCATTCCTGGCCAGCAGGGAGGCGCTTGTGCTCAGCACGGTCACCTGGGATGGCGTTCTGGATGGCTGGCTCCTCACCTGGGAGGAAGAAGGCTGGGAGGCCTGGCTGAGAATCTCCTGAAGACTGTTGGAGACAGAAGACGTGGACCGAGTCAGAACTGGACCCCAGGCCGGTGTCCACCCAGAGACCTTCGGTGCTGAGCACCCACTGGCCCCCACCACCACTCCCAGTCCTACCGTTTAGCTTTTAAGCGCGGATCCACTATGAAAAAAAAGGTTTAGTTACTTTGGTTATTAATTAAATTATGCTTAAATTCATTCTCTGCGAACCACGCAGGGATGTCCATAAGCAACAGCTGTAGCAAATGAACGTTTGAGAGGGCTGGAGGGAGGGAGGGGTCAAAGGTCAACACACCAGGAGCTAAACAGGTTACAAAGCAGCCACAGAAGGAAACTGCTGTTAGATGAGTTGATTGATCAGTTGATGATCAGTCACTGTTTGGGGTGATTCTACTTAAAAAGTGTGTGGAATGAAGAGCTGGTGGGAGGAGGTGGAAGGGGCTTCAAGCCCCGGTTCACTGACCCCCGATGAGCCGCGCGTTTGTTTTCTTTAGCTCTACTCGGGATTGTTCCTCAGAAATACAGCTGGGCCATCCAGCCAGGGTTCACGTGCGCGACTTTATTAACTCGTAAACCGTTTCTCTGGGCGTCATCAGGGGTTCTACTGCTGCTTTATCGGAACCCGCCACCGTGACAACAGCGGAGTTTGTGAGTTTGTGATCGGGCTGCAGCCTCCAGGAGTGAGCGCGCACCCCAGGCTGGCCGCGTGGTGCTCCCGGGTCACGTCAGGCCACCTCAGGGTGATTTAACACACCTCAGGAAGACTGAGGCTTCCACAGATCCAGTGTCCCTGGAACTGACCTCCTGGTGCTCTGACCCAATCACGAGCAGCTGAGGGAAGCTCTGATTGTAAACTCATCAGATTCTTCACGCGCTCCCTCCATTAGGATGACAGAAAAGAGCAGATGAATGCGACAGAGATCTGAGGAGATTAGTCAGACTTGGCGACTCCGAGGATTCACACGGATCCACGATGGAAAACGGATCAAAGGGGGGATTCAATTGTTTGATGAGAGACAATAAAAGAGCCTGGAAAAAAAAAAAAACGACATCGCATGCAGAGCAGGGACGCATGCCGGTGGTGGCGGGGTAGGAAGAAACTCATGTTCATGAGAGGGGAAAAAAACCCCAAAAAGAGAGCGCCACACGCTAACACGCTCACACCACAGAGGGCCCGTGCACGGCGTACCTGAGAGGGGATCCAATGAGAGAGGTGGGCGGGGTGGGGTTACTCCCTGCGTTGTGCCGCCGGCGCACCGCCTGCCGACGAAATGTGCTACGTTCGCGCCGAAAAACGACCGTCTCCTCACTCCCCGGGGCTGTGGTGGTGAGACACATCATCGGCCAGTCAGATTTCCCGTTTTCAGGTGGCGCTTTGCAAGATAAAACTCATGTTAATGACAGCGACTGTTCCGTCAAACACGCACGGACAACGCTGAAACGGCCGTAAAGCTAAACGTGGAGACGTGAAGCACAACATTCGATTCCATTCCAGCTAAAGCAGCCCCCCCCCGCCGCCCCCGTCTCATTTCCTGGCACTGCTGTCAACATCAATTTCACTGCAGATGATCGAACATTACCACTCAAACACATAAAGGACGACACAAAAGAGATTTTCAGAACCCGTTTCTCCATCTTAGTGGGAAGGACGGGATAAAACAGGAACCGACACGGGGGTTCTGCTGCTGCAGCTTTATGTGGGCTAACTTGATCATAGCTGCTAACGGCTAATATTAGCCAACTTTAAATAGCTCCTGTAATACAGCTACTGCTGACCTGACATGTGCTTCTGTCCTAGGGGCACCCTTACTGAGGTGAGGAAGGAAATCTCCCGTCATCTTTACCGGGACACCCAGCAGAAATTCCTTCATGACTCCTTCACAAACTCCTCAGCAACACCGATTCATTTTTCCATGAACGGAAAGCGAGGGAACGCGGTTTCCGCTCAACACTTTCCTACGTTCAGCTAAAGCAGCAACCCCACTGTGCCCTTACAGGAGCAGCACTAAAATCCAGCCCAGTCAGGCCTGCTGGTGTGTATCCCAGGAGAGTCACGCTCAGGGGAAACACGGAAGCGAACCACCGACGGCAACGTCGTGACAAACTAGCCAAAGACTAGAAGCTGCCGCGGACGGACAAGAACGCAGCAGACACGCCAGACGCAGTCTGCATGTTGCAGGAATGTGGCGTCGGGACTGTCTGTGACACACAGTGTGTGTGAGACACTAATAAGACAGCAGCTGTTTGTGTGAACGCTGTGTTATCACGCTGACAGTCATCTGCACAGGCTACGCAAACCTGTACATGCATGGAAACCCAACACACACACACACACACACACACACACACACACACACACAGCCTAAGTGCTCCTTCACGTCTCACAACTGTGAGTATTTACAGTCGTCATGGCAGCGTGTGCGGTGAAGCAGGCGGACTGTGCTGCGTCGATGGTGTCAGAGCTCTGAGGGACACGTACCCCGCAGGGAGGCAGCGGCGGCGTCCTGAGGCTCGGCGAAAGCCGCCTGGTTGGGCAGACTGTTTCTGGAGCGGGTCACCGACTCCAGCTGGGAGGCCCTACCCAGCAGCGACGCGGCATCCAGCACTTCCCCTTCTTTGGCTTCCAAATCCGACTTGGAGGTGGTGAGGGGGCGGGGCCCAGCCGGCGCGCCCAGGCGGCTGGGATCGTTAAGGCAAGCGGCGGTCCCGCTGTCCAAGCTCAACACTCTGGCGTGCGTTTTGGCACTGCCCGCACTGGGGGCACGGCGGGTGGCGCGCTGCTTCCCTCTGGCTCGCTTCCTCCTGGTGCGGGCGCCCGCAGACGAGAAGCAGGAGGCGGCGCTGTGCTTGGCCTTCAGGGCCCGGAGGCAGTCCTCCGGCGACAGGCAGGAGCGGGAGGTGCTGGTGGACGAGCTGTCCGTGCTCAGCTGCTGGCTGGACTGGAGGCTTGAGCCACAGCTGAGCTCGCTCTGATCGCTGGAGTCCTCCTCGCCGCCCGCCGTAACCACGGCGCTGCAGGGCTTGGCTGCTCCCCGCAGAGACGTGCAGTCCCTGCGGCGGCCGCCGTCGAAGCTGCTCGCCCTTTTTTTGCCATTTCGATGGCCTCCTCGCTGTCCCGCGGACAGGGAGGAGGTCCTCTGGACGGCGCTGGGCGACTCTGGTTGGGCGCCGTCCTTGGCAGCAGCGCCCTCTGTGGAGCCACGGGCGCTGGTCCTGATGCCAGGCTCCTCCTGACGCTCGCCGGGTTGGACCGGGTCGCGGCTGGGCGAGGTCGCTCCGTCGGGGGGCTGTCCAGCCGTCACTTCGTTGGCGTGAGGGTTTTTATTGGCCTCCCGGGGGGGAAGGGCGCCGAGGCCTCGGGAGCTGACGCTGCCCAGGCTGGACGTCCTGCTCTGTGCTGGAGGCGCGGGGTCCCCCCGGAGTCGTGCGCGCTCGTCCCCTGAGAGCGACAGCAGGCTCTCCACGTGCGTGGAGCTGGTCTGCTCGCTGTGGAAGCTGCTGACGGTGCTGTTGGTGTCCCGCTCGGTGCCGCTGCAGTAGCTCTCCGTGGAGCCGCTGCTGCGGGTGCTCAGGCTGCGCAGGCTGTCAGCGCTGCGCTCTCCTCCGGGGGGCTTCCCCGTCCCACCGCAGCCTCTCCCCCCACCCTCTACATCCACCTGGTACAGTCCTGAGCCGCCTTCCCCTGCCTCGCTGGAGGCGGAGCGGGCCCTGGCGCACGGCTCTTTGTGGCTACAACACTCCAAGCCGGAGGTGGAGGGTACAGCCGGGTCCTGCTGGTGCAGCTGCTCCAGCCCGTCTCTGCCCCCCACGCCGGGCCTGTGAGGCCTGGCCGTCTCCAGCTCGCGCACAGGGTCCAGGCCCCCTCTCCTGGGGGGAGGGTACTGGCCGGTATCCGCTAGACACGGCTCAGGAAACGCAGAGCCCGCCGAGCTGGAGGTCCGGGGAAGACCGCGAGATCGAAGCTCCTTCCTGAAGTTCTGAGAGTGTGCGCACGTGTGAGTGGACATGTCGGCGTCACACGAGGAGTGGGACAGGTTGAAGGGGTAAACAGCAGAGCTGCAGAGCTCGGCGGGCTCCCGGGACAGCTCTGAGGGACACAGGGAGGTGGACGGCTGCAGAGATGCGAAGGAGTCGTTGGGGACCAGGCAGTACATCTTTGTGTCCAAGAGCAGATCTGAATGGAAGCAAAGACAGCATCTTTTCTGGGCTATTCTGGGCTGGTTTGGGCGTGAAGGCGGCGTGTTTACCGTGATAGTGGCTGCAGTTCTCAACAAGAGTCAGGCTGATGTCATCCGAGGTTTTCCTCTCGTCTCCTGCGGAGATACGAAAGAAGAACAAGCCACAAATCGATGACGTCCACGGGCCAGGGTCAGACCGCTGGACAGCCGCCAGCCTGAAGCAGGAGACAGCCTTCTAACAACGCTGCAAATGCTCCTCCGCGTCCTGCAGGTCTTCATTGGTCAGACATCTGGGAGTCTGTGATGGACTGTGTGTGTGTGTGTGTGTGTGTGTGTGTGTGTGTGTGTGTGTGTGTGGCCTTGTCCCATTTCTGACTGGTTCCTGTCATTACAACCTGCTAGCTAATTAAAGTGGCGTCTAACAGACCTGATTAATTATTCAGAGGATGCAGCCAACCCAATCAGAAAGACAGTACGACGGGCCCGAGGCAAAACTACACCTTGGTTTCCTGTCAGAACAACCGCCCAATAAAGAGCTCTCACAGAACGGCTGTGGTGCCTGCTCCTCGCTGGGTTTTTATCTTCTTAGGCACGGTGACGTGGGGTCAGACCCACTCCAGTCGGTGCTGGAGTGGCCTTGATCAGAGCTGCAGAGATGCCGCAGAAGCCGAACCAGCAGGGCCAGGGTTAGCGAGGTCAAAGGCCAAACTGGAAAAGCTAAAATCCTGGTCAGAACGTACAGAACAACGTGTCACAATTACCTTTAGCTAGCGCGGCCCTTCCGTGGCTGGAGGAGATCTGAAATGAAAAAGGTCGCGTCAGGGTCACGCCACCGCTCCGCTCCTTGAAGCAGTTTCTGCGCTGGGCTCAGCTTACCCGCTGGTTCAGCTCCATCCCAACGTAGGAGTTCCTGCTGCTGCAGTCCACCGGAGGCGTCTCCTGCCTGGCGAAATCTACCATCTCGATACCTCCTCCGGGATCCCTGCAGAAACACAGAACGAGGGGATGTGCGCTTCAGCGCAGGTCAGCACAATTTTCTTCCGTAAATACGAGCGAGCTCTGTGTCGTCCATTATTCAGAAGAGGAGAAAGACATAAAAGCACCCGTGAAGGTTTTCCCTGGGTCTATTTTTAGCCCGGATGTGCTTGTTTAACTTGTTGGAATGATGAAACAAACAGCTTGCCAGTGACTGTGTGTAAATCATTTCCAGACGCCAAAAAGATTAAAAAAAAAAAAAAAAAACACTTTGCATAGAACCGCTGGATCAAGAGTGGAAAGAAGAACGGGGGCTGGGTGGCGTGGCGGTGGCTCAGAGCGGCACGGAACGGCTCCCGCTTCGGCTACACGAGCAGCGTGACGTCATAAGATCCCCAACAAACGGGGACAGGAAAGAAGGCGACACCCGAGAAGGTCGACCTGAGTGCTGCCTCATTCAGAAATATAGCAACACAAGAGGCACTGGAGAGAGAGGAAGAGGAGGGAGAGAGGAGAATGGAAGGGAGGTGTGGCCAAAGAAAGAGGGTGGTTGGCCTCACAGAGGTGAGCATCTTTGTGGACAGAGGAGCAGGCGGCAGCACTTTTAGGGGTGAAAATCGGTAACATTTCGGCTAGAAAACAGCTCAGTTCTTCAGGAGCGGCGCTGACTTCAACCTCTGCTCCTGTCATCTGCCTCGGAAACGAACGAACAGTTTTATTTGAGCGTCACAGCGTAAAGGTCTAAGGAATTCCTGGTGATTCTCTGCTTCGGTGGCGCTCCGGCACGATCCAAAACACCTGGACGGAACCTTAAATGGAGACGAGTCCTGGGTTCAGTTGCAATTATACGATATTAAAACGGAATCCCGCGTCAGTCCGCAGCCGTTAAAGCACCACCTGTGCGCTGCCTCATGCACAAAACACATTCTCCGCTCCTGCAGGAAGAATTCAGGAGAATGTCTATGAAAAGACAACACCAGAGCGGTTCTTAACCACCACCATCCTCCTCTGTGCAAGGCTCTGCTGCGTCAGTAAAACCCCTGAAATCTTTACATCGATTCTCTTTACAGCAGCTGTTGTTTGTCATGTCGAACTTTGACCTCAGCTCCAGCAGCCGACAGCTGATCGCATCACCTCTGAATGACGTCGCAGCCTGTGCCTCCTCATCAGCGTCCATCGGCGTGCGTGATGCCACACACACGCACACACACAACCACGAGCGTTTCCCTGCCTCGTCATCTGCGCAGCCCCATCACACTCGTGGGACCGCCTTTGTCCTCCGTCTTCACGGATCAACTCAAGCGAGAGGACGTGGGAGACGTGAACTCACCCCAGGCCGTTGCTGTCCTCTCGACGGGTGATGGGGTCATTCGCTCTGCCAGCGCCCCCCCTGCTGCCCTTGCTCTCCCTGGTCTGGTGCTCCACCACCTCCCCCTCATCCAGGGCATGGTGGAGGCGGTAATTCACCGTCTTCAGGAGCAGGAACATGGCAGCGATCACGCCGCAGTAGATTCCCACGATCGCCATGGATGGTTGCAGGGCCTGATCACAGAAGAAAGCTTCACCTTCAGTCCAGCAGGACTACACCTCTTTTCAGGTCTCTTTTTCGGGATGGAAAAGAAAATGTTTAGGAAGACAAGACTGATTTTTTTAAAGCAACAAAGCGGGTTTAGAGCACGCCGACAGCCTCAGAACCTTTAATCTTTATCAGTTTCTGCCTGAATCGACACTGATTACAGCCGTAAATTGGCCGATGCTCATCTTTAGCATCTCTGCCGTCTTTCAGTCTCTAACAAACAGCAGCTCTGCACTAATATCTGACTCAATATGAACCGCAGAGCTGACCGGCTGTGTTTCCAATCCAAGAATAGAACTGAAGAAGCCACAAACCAATTTGGGACATCAGCTCCTCAATATAGAAATTAGTCCAGTAAGCAAACGGCCATTTCCTGGCCAAGGCTCATTTACAGAAGCGCAGTGAAGAGTGCATTTCAAACATTGACCCTTTGTCTTGTGGTGTGTGTGGATTCAAGGGGTTTGATAAGATTAAATGAACTGACAGCAGCTATCAGCAGGAGGCCCAGAACCGGGACTGACCTGTGGGGTCCGCGTGGATGCTCCAGAGGGCAGTTCATCACAGATTAAAAGCAAACACAAAGACAACAACAACTGGACAAACAAAGACCTATTGTGACAAAGTGGCTGCTGATGTGGGAGCCTGGATGTTAAAGTTATCAGTGCTGAGAAGTTGCCTCCTCCTGTCACAGCTGGCTGCTTCCAGCGCAAATCACAACACTGGCAAAACAACGACATACGGAGGGGGTGGGGGAATCAAATTCACTGATTATGTCCTGTAGAGAATAATCGACAGTTAATATCCCAACCCTGGGGATTTCAACAGCATCACTTGTGAAACAAAAGGGCACTCTGCTCCGGGCTGTGGACACTAAACTTAGAGGCGCTATTTAAGTCGGTTTGGTCTTTTTTTGTGTATGTAATAAAGCCTCTAAGCATGTTGCAGAAAGACGAAAACGTTATTTTCTTAATGTTCCCCCAGTTGGGCCGCCTACGCTGGCTCTCCGGATAATAGCCCCGGACCGAGCGTGAGTGCTCGGTGGCGGCTAACCTAACGGGCACCTGGGTCGGTAACTTCCAATGTCAACAGGAGTCACACGAACGTGGAGAAACGGAGTTTTTAAAGGGGCGACACGACTCACCATGTAGAGCGTGAAGGGGAAGCACAGCAGAAACAGCCAGATGTAGAGATGGAAAGCGTTGACGAATGTGTTCTGATCGGGGTCGTAGTACCACCCGCCTGTGACTGAAGCCCAGACCCCCTGCCTCAGGATCTGGAGAGTCTGCGACCCCATGTTGTTTTAGCCCCTCCGACGAATCCGAGCGGAATCAGCCAACGGAACAACCGTTGTGACACGCTGGCTAGTCGTCGCCGAACATGACGAGCGGCGCTCTGGTTCCAGACACTGGCCTGAAAATCCCCTCTGTAGCCATCTTCTCTGCTGCTAGCCTGCCAGCTGGGGCACTGTTTCCAGTCCTCCACAAAAGAGACTCCTATCCCACCACGCCCTGCGAGAGGCTTCTTCTTCGTGGCATCGAGACGGTGTAGCAGCGGTTTGTGAGGCTGCGGTCCTGGAAGGGGATATTGATCATCTTAAATATTAGCACACCTATAGAACGCATCATGCGCACTTGCCTTAAAGCGGGTATTTGTTGCGTGTCAGTGCGTTTGACAAAACAACGACATACTCTGCAACTCTGCACGACGGAGAGCGAAAACGCATAAATGTATGTGTAACTGGACAAACGATGACTCGGAAATGTGGTCAAACAGCGACACCTATTGGACAAACGTCGGACAAGCAAAGTAAATTAATTTTTTTTTAAATTACAAAGAACATTCTTGACACCTTCAAAAATCTGTTACTTTCCCATTAGATGGACTAATCCCCATCCCTAAAGGAATGGAAAAAGTAGTAAAATACAGAATTTCAAGGGTAATACACAAGTACCCAGATACTATTAATTATTTGCTTTAAATGTTTCCATAATTCAAACATATCTTTTCAGATAATTCTGACAAGACCGATAATAAACTTCAACACACCAAGTCCGAATAACTTTTTAATACATTTTTTTTTTTTACAAAAAAGGTGGACTACCAAATAAAGGAAAACATTAAGATTAGTGCTGAATTCATGAGGCCCAAATGAGGCCTACAAGAATGATGTGATTTCATATAAACCGTAAACCGAGAGGTGCTGACATGAGCTTCTCATCAAAATTCGTAATCACTGATGATTGGAAAATGCCTGCACACAATCAAAGAGCTCCAAATGCTCACGGCTGTCTGATGATAAATGGATCAGGTGAATGAGTCAGATTATCGAGTCACTGAAACCACCAACTGCCCGACCCTTCAAGCTCCAGTTCATTCTCAGTCTCCAGTAAAATGCTGAAACAGGCTGAAGTGGAACAGAATGAGAGCATCGTCCCAAAATGGAAAATGAATGTCACTGTAGCCTTGCTCTCTTCTCGGGAGGCTGTTTGCTGGGTGGCGCTGGGGCTGAGGATTTGGTTCCAGGTTCTCTTTCCTCTTGTTTTACAGCTTCTGTTGGAGCTTCAGGCTCTTTCTTCACCTCCACTGCAATACAGAAACATTCAAGTAAATCAGTGCTACACATTTACATTTCAACTGTAAATTACGGCTCCTGATTTGACAACTACTTCATGCTCATACCTGGAATCGGCTTCTCTCCAGGCTTGGGCTGAAATGGTAAAGAAAGTGTTTTACATACATCCAGTCACACAAACACAAAATGACTCATTATAGGACAAGAAAAAAATATATAACCTGGTAGAATGTTGGAGGAAACTTGGACCTGAGGTCTAACAGGAGTGTATCAACACGATGCCTCTGGAACAGTGAACTTGGCTCCTCCTTCTTCTTGGTTTTGGGCTTGTTTTTTTCTGTTGAAATTAATAATGTTTCCTTCATTTGCTCTGGTTGTACTTGTAATGCCCAAACGTAGTGACCAAAGCCTAACCTCTCTCCTCCTGGTCCTTAAAATGCCACCAGTACCCTTTGGACGGGTGATAACGACAATATGACATGGCCTCATCGAAAGCAGACTGGATTCCATGGACAGCAGAAAGCTGAAGACACAAAATACTGATGGAAGCATCCTTCACAATGAGCAATTCCACTGCATTCCTCAGTAATCACATGACAAATACTCACCACTCTGGAGCTTATAACAGTTCCCAGATCTGGGGCCTGATACACCACACCTGCTATGATGTAGTAGTCACTGAGAGGAATCACTGGGAAGTAAAAACAGAGGAAAGTTTTAGGAAAATTAAACCTTAAAACCAAGGCTGCACTTTTATTCATGCTGCACTGCTCACCATGTGCTGGCGACTGCCGCTGCTGTTTACGAATTATATAAAGAATTGGCTCTTGAGCATGAAGAAGAATATATTCCACACCAACCATCTGACTGAAAAGAAGACAGAAATAAAGAATGTTTTCAATAAATGTCACTGAACATAAAAGTGTAACTTTTCTGACCCGTGACTTCGAAATACCATTTTCATGATCCTTACATATATATATTTTAATGACTTAATGTCTAAAAGCACAATGCGATATAAACTTACTTGAGATGTTCCAAAGTAAGCCTCTGCATCTTTACTACCTCATTGTTGCACGTTCGGTCGTAGAATGGGTTACTTCTCTCAGAGAAATAGTCCAGCACATTTCCAGGGTTAAGAATCGGTACCAAGCTGCTGTCTACCCAGGATATGCCAAGAAGGTTGTCTAAAATTTAAAAGTTCAAACGTTGCAAATTTTACGAGTTAAATTTGAGGTTTCCCAAGCTAAAATTGATCATTTCAAATATAATTTGATGACGTTCATAAAGATAATAAATATTATCATTTAAGTAATATATTTAATTCATTATTTATTATTCACCTACTATCTATTAAAAAGGTGAACTTGTTTCTAATCTGCATTTTGTAATAAAGGCTTCATAATTGACTGTATTTGTGCTGACAGGGGAAAAAAAGCTAATCAGATCTGTGATACATATTTTGGGACTCTTTGGAGTTACATTTATGGTGATTCAATCGGTTCCTGTTATTATTAAGCCTACGTTTTATAATTGGTTACATTTATGAAGATATTCTGAAACGCTGTGACATATTAGCCGCAAAGCTACACAAAGATGCTAACGTTACAAAACTAATATATATGGATTCTACCTGAAAATGCTCAAATATGACACACACATTGCAATATCTCCTCTATACTGCACTTAAAACATTACCGACAGTGAGCTTCTGAGAAAAGTATAAAACGGTAAACTGATACCTCTGAAATCCCCCGCCGCCATTCTGTAAACAACGTGTCTCACTGAAATGACGTCAGCACAGCCGTACACATGGTCGAGGTGTGATGACGTTTGTGGAGTTTAGGAACGCGAGGATTGGAAAAAAACGATGCATGGAATTATACCCGTATAAATCTGTTTTTATGTTATGCACATACAACGTTATATCGTTATTCGCAGATAAATAGAAAAAGAAGTTATCTTTTATCTAAGTGGAATTTTTAGAATTTGTCAATCATAGTTAGACTATATTACGTTATAATGAGCGACATTTTTGGCTTGACAAACACTGTTAGATCCGGGCTGACCCAGGGTTGGTGCCACTAGTGGTTTCAACAACATTTGTTCCGGAGAGCTGAAATTCCAGAGACACACCCAGGCTGCTGAATTTGATGCCTAGAGTAAGAATTGACAAATGGATTCAAACACACACGCACAGACACGGGCGCGCAGACTGGTGGTTATGGCAGCCAACAAGACAATCTCTCACTGCAACCAGGATAACTGTATTAATCACCCATCTGTCTGTTCTATTCTCATAACAGATGCTCATAACAGCGTTACTCAACAGAAACCTGCAGTTGGGATGACATCATGGTTTGTCACTGGGGACTGCAGCCTGTCAGAAGGAGCTGTGATGTGGCTGCAGCAGGAGCAGGCAGCAGGAGCAGGCAGCAGGAGCAGGCAGCAGGAGCAGGCAGCAGGCTCCCCGGGCGAAAGCCGACAGGCTGCATGATCTTTATCTCAGTTATCTGACAAGAGATGTCTGCATTCCTGCAATTTCCGATAAGAAAGAGGGCTGAAGGCTGGTGGTTGTAAGACCTTTCTTTAAAGAGGATGAACTATTCAGTAGTAACCCAGCCAGACTCATGTGGATATATCTTTAATTTCCCCATAAATAACAGAATTTACGACATGAAGAATAAATGGACAAATGAATAAAATAGAAGCAATATTTATAGATATATATTTTTTTAATTTTAGTTCTTTTGTGACATCAACTTACAAAGACAACCTTGTCAGCGAGGGCGGGTTTTTACATAAAACTGTCCAATTTGCAAAATGGGAACATTCACTTATCTCGAACTGATGTCGAATCTTCTCTCATCCTGTTGGAAGATCTCTGCGGGGGGTTTCGGTCTTGGATTTATTGACCAATCGGCGCGTCGGAGGGCTGGAATACGGGAACGGGCCATCAGAGAGAGCGCGCATCGCGTAAGATTGCGCACGCAGGAGATAGCTGCGACACTGGCGAGGAGAAAAGGCAGCTCCGGCCGAGAAGATGCTGTAAAGGAGCAGTGATTTCCCTTCTAATTCACGGGGTTGAGGGTGCTACGATCAAATAACGTCGAAAATGAGCGTGGTGGCCGGGTATGACGGCGGCAAAGGCAGCCAGGGCGACGGCGGCGGCGGCGGCGGCGGCTCTTCGAGGCTCCAGCACTGCGCTCAGTCTCCCAGCAGCAGCAGCAGCAGCAGCAGCCGGACCAGAGATGCCAGATACCAGCAGCAGCTCCTGCAGCAGAGGCATCACGCCGGATCCATGCTCAAGCAGCCGTCCCACAGCGAGCCCGCCGACGTCGTGAGACGGGCGCTGGACTTCAAGTGCCAGGGCACCCAGTGTTACAAAGAGAAGAAGTACCGAGAGGCGATAGGCAAGTACCACCGCGCTCTGCTGGAGATCAAGGGGCTGTGCAGGGTGCTGGGGGATCCGGACTCCGGCTCCAAGCCGCTGTCCCCCCTCCCGCTGAGCATCGCCAAGTCCACCACGCTGACGGATGAGCAGAAGGGGGCCATGGAGAATGCAGAGCTGGAGTGTTACAACAGCCTGGCCGGTGAGACACACACAAACGCACACACGCACACATGCACAGACACACGACTGGTCTCTTTTCACGATTCTGGGAATTCTCCCGAGCTCATGAATGATTCATAAAGTATGAGTCACTCTCAGGATTACCCCACTGTCCTCCTCACTTTCTTTCCATTTCCTCTTCATATTTATTTATGTCTCTGATCAATTCTACCATTATTTCTTGCATATATTGTATTTACAAGGTGCTGGGACACGTAAAGGAGTAGCTTCTTGTCTTGGCAGGCTGCCTTCTGCAGATGGAACTGGTGAACTATGAGAGGGTGAAGGAATACTGTCTGAAAGTGCTCCACAAGGAAGGGAAGAACTTCAAAGCGCTGTACCGCTCCGGCGTGGCCTACTACCACCTCGGGGACTTCCAGAAGGCCCTGTACTACCTGAAGGAGTCGCACAAGCAGGAACCATCAGGTCAGGAGGCGCTCCACGCCAACTCATTCAGTCACACAGCGGCAGAGCTCAGCAACCAGCGCTGGAGACGCCGTTTAGAACTGAAAATACGAGTAAGAATAGAAGGTAAAAGCGCACAATACCTGACCGGACGCTGTCTCAGTCACCATGACGTGCACGTGTAAAGGTAAACTCAGCGTGCAGCCTCGACTGGAGGCAAAAGTAGTTGTGATTGGCAGCTGTTACCAAATCAGGCGACCCAGTAAACCACACGTGACCCTGCTAGTAAACCAGGAAAAATGCCACCCGTTAGTGTTTGTCAGGCTGTGGAAGTCCCTGAATGCATCACGCTCATCCTAAACGAGTTGTGTTGTCCCCGTGTCGTCTGTAGCTTTGTCACCGTCACTCCTTCAGCTCTTTTCAGCTAAAGTGGGAGATTTACGAGCATCGTTTCCCGTCCGAGCAGGAAGTGAAATCTTTCCTGCCTCTGTTTTCCAGACACTAATGTCATCCGCTACATCCAGCTGACAGAGATGAAGATCCGCCGGAATGCCCAAAGGGACAAGAAAGAGGCCACATAAGCGCTCGCTGTGCGATGACGTTTCAACCTTTCATAAATGTCAGCCCCCCCACAGCGCGTGCCGCCCAGACCACAACGCACGACCAGTCCGAGAGTTCGGTGTGATACGATATTTGTATGCTTTTGCCTTGCACAGCACCCAGTGACCAGTCATGTGATTGAACTTTATTAGTCTGTTTGAAGCTTTTTTTTTATTATTTAAATTGAGGAAAAAGTCTGTGAAGCTGAGTTTCTGTCTCCAAAACACCAACAGCATTTGCTAACCTTTAAGGAGTGACGCGCTGCCAGTCCAAACACTGCACATACAGGCTAACACTTGTGAGGACGGCAGCGGCCTCCTGAATCCAGCATGTCTGCAGGCCCGTGCAGCTCTTATTTAGCATGTGCTCTCGCTGAACATACCTTTGAATTGGCATGTCACACGGCAACACCACCTCGCTCACCATACGTTCATTTTATACAACACAAACATTTTTGAGGAGAAAAAAAAAAAAACATTTTTTTTTAGCAATCGTGATTATGTGTGACATTAAGGTGCTTTAAAAAAAAAAAGATCAAGAGCACACGATTGCTAACTGCTAACCGAGACATATCACAAAATGTAAATAGGCTTTATAGAAATCAAGACTTGAGGAGACATGAGGGGAACAGCACTTCATTCACAGCATTTTGTGACTCAAACACTGTATGTTTACTGTAAAGGTAGGTGTGTAATAAAGGTGTCTGAATACTGCTTTTGTTGTGCTTCTGCGGTGGATTCAAGCTCTTTATGTTCCTCCCCTCCATCGATGTTTTGTTCTTAAAGAATAGACGGAAACAATGACTCAAGTTGGTTCAGTTTGTGTGTTGACTTGATAGCCAAACGTTAAAATGCATCGTAATAAAATTAGCTGAGCGCTGCAGGGAGACTAAACGCTCTTTCCCACAGCAGCCAGACAGATTTAAACCTGCAGGTAAACACAGGTGTTTGCGGCGCAGCTTACTGCAGTTCTGCTCTTCAGTTTGGTGATAAAGAAAACAACTGTAACTGAAATGAAAACAGCACACTGACTGTTCAGCTGTACCTTTTTATCCTCTCTTCTATGTTCTTGTATGTTCAGGTTCTGCTCTTTTAATGACTCTAAACCAAGATGGCAGCCAGCCTGAGAGAAAACCCTTATTTGCTTTAACATCCAAACATAACTAAAAGCTTTGTGGATGACCTGTAATTTGATAGTTATCTCCTAATATAAAATTAATTGAAATAACTCCTGATACACACTCTAATACCTTTGTTAGACTCACAGGAAATTGGATGCAAAACAGTATTAGCTTAGCAAACACATGTTGAGTAGCTCTATTTTACACTATTAGATATGAAAATATAAACATTATCTGCAGTAACCGGTCCTCTACACCTGCTTTAATTAGTTCTGTTTAGCCTGTTTCTACAGCTAACACAATAGCGTTAGCTCACGGTTCAGGTTTCAGTGAACAATGCACAACCTTTTGCATCCGATGAACAGAGGGATGTTTGTTCCTTTCATTTTATTTTCATTTGGACTCTGCTGGATATTTTGTGATATTTTTATTGTCTCAAAGCTAAAGGGTTAGCAGCAGAAGCATTGCTAACAGGTAAAAACATTACAGGGTGTGTTCCAGTGCAAATATAAACCAGCCAACATCAATCTTTCGCATCTGAAACCTTCATCAACAGTGTGCAAGATCAGCTTATTTGTGGCAACATTTTGGACAGATAACGAGGCCTCGGCTCATGACCACATTTTGCAGGGGCAGAAAGACACATCAACGCGTTTATCCGGTCGCATTAGCAATAAAGAAATCAAATCCCAGCAGATGCATCTGCTCGCTAGCAATGCTGAGGGAAAATAACGGCCAATTAAATGCAACCTGAGGTCTCTGTTTGGACTGAAACATTTGAGAAAATATAAAAAAAGGGGGAAAAAAAAGATAAATATGAAGGCAAACACAAAGATGTATAAAAATAAACAATCGTAATAAATACAATTAAATCAAGTCATCATCAATAAAAGAAACAGCCACCAGGGCTTTACGAGCACAGTCATGCAGTTCGCAGCTTTAAATATTCACACTCCCTCCATCTTCAGCGACCGATGAGGCAGATATTTTACAATCAAGTTTCCTTCTTACTCCAGAGATGTTGATTAAGAAAGGAGGACTTTTCTTTAAGTTGGCTGACGTTCGAGGGCGATCCACAACCCGCACAGATACCAGTCAAAGACGAACTGGGGGACGTGCACAAGCAGCGTGATCCGGCCCAGGAGCGTCAATCTGAGGGGTGAACGCTGACGACAGGAAGCCACAAACACGGGGCAGAGTTCAATTAAATAACTCTTAACAAGAGGGTACAAAAAAAAAAAAAAAAAAAGATCCTGAAGCGTTACATTTATGACGCTTTCCGCAAGTGCACTTCGATAAATGCACCATCTTCAGCTCGAGTGTGTAACGTGTGCGTCCGGCCAACAACAGAGACACACACCGATCGTTAAATGTGAAAAGAAGTACTTTTTTTTTTTTTTTTTTTTTGCAGTTTTGAGGATCTGGAACTACAAAATGTCTCAACTTAATGTAGTTTATAAATATTTAAACACAGATGCTAACTCCACAGCACGGACGGCCCCCTCCATCTAAGGGGGCGGAGTCAGGACAGGAAACTGTAGCTGTAAGTCGAAGCCGACTCGTTTGGAACGATCTCCGCTTTGCAGAGCGGCACGGTGCCGTCCCGATACTGTCCCTCGTCCAGCTGATCCAGCAGGAATTGGTTTCTGCGGGGGGAGAAGGGCGTGGGGGCCTCCACGGGGGTGGGCAGCACCGCCGGGTCCCTACCAAACTCCACAGTCGGGGGAGTTTCCGTGCTGGTGGTGTGGGCGGGTGATTCGCCGTTACCGTGAGTCTGACCGTTTCCTCTGCCCCTCGACTCCATCAGAAACACGTCGCAACGGCTCCGCGGCGACGGCCGAGGCCGAGCCACGACGTCCAGGGTTTTGGGCCGTTCGGGAGCACAGCGGCGGCGAGGAGTGGGAGGAAAAACCAGGTTGGGATCGGGCAGCCGGGGGACCTCTTCATGGTTTAAACTTTTAAATCCACCTGTGGAAACAAGAAGGAAAACGTTCGAATGTTCATCTGTTTGTGATGAAGCATCTTCAGAGGGAGAAGAAGCCTCGCCTGTGTTCTCCAGGGCAGATTTTTCCGGCAGCGGCTCCAGATGAGAAAGTGGACAGTTCCGCTTGATGGCCCCGTCCGACGGCGTGCGCCGCAAACCGCGAGAGCAACTCGGGGCGGACGGGACGTGCGTGGGCGTTAGAGACTGGCGTGGGTTACGCTTGAAACTCTCCAGGTGGGTGTTGACGAGCGGGTTAAAGGGGGCGTGGCAGGCCTGTCGCTGGGAGACGGGCGGCGGGGAGGCGGGGCCGAACACCAACCGCTCCTGGCTGTCGGCGCGCAGCAGCGAGCGGGTGGAGTTGCAGTCGGACGCAGAAGACAAGGACAGCAGCGTGTAGGAGGAGGGCAGGCCTCGCTCACACGCTTTGCGGGGGCTTTCTCGGCGGAACAGCCTGCGAGCCGGTGGGCTGGTGCTGCGCTTCTGGCTGCCCGATCTGTGGAAGAAGCCCTCCCACCGTGGCTTGGCGCTCTCCTCCGGCTGAGCCAACGTCAGAAGATCGCTTCCCAGTCCGACGGCGGCGAGCAGAGCTCCGCAGCCCAGCAGGACCAGATCGGCGCGGCGGCCCGCACCGGGGCTTTTCCTGCAGGGCGCGGACGCTGGAGCGTGGCTGGTGGGGCCGCTCTCGTCCCCACCTTCCTCATCCTCGTCATCATCAGCAGCTGCGGGTCCGTCCTTCCTGGGAGGGATGCAGAGGTGGGACGGACCCGCAGCAGCTCGGGGCTCAGCTGTGAAGCAGCAGTCTTCGTTTTCTAAAAACAGGATCATTGGGGGAGTTTACAGGCATGTAGAAGACGTGTTACCGTAAAAACAATCCTGGGTTCTTGTGTTTAAACCACAGGAGCACGTTTTCGTGCGCGCACGTGGATAAGGAAAGTAGGCCTGATCTGGGCCTGATGGGAGAACCGCTGGGGCGAGTTCCAAATACCACCTTGCCAAGTTTGGTGTGCTGAGAGCCTTTTTCTGTGCTGATACACACGTGTGTGTGTGTTTCTCAAGCCAACCACTGAAAGCCACGTGTGGCGCGCCTCCCTGGCTTTCCCACGGCGCTAACCTCCCCACAGCCTCTACCTCGCCATGTTGGGATTATGATTGTTGTAAAGGAAGAAGCTGCTTTTACCAGACTCCACCAGGCAGGGCACCCCGGGCACGGCCGGGCTGTGTCTGGGGGACCTGCGCAGGTTGGGGGCGCTGCAGGACCGCTGCCTGCTGCCTTCGTGGGGAGGCTTCACGCTGCCGCAGAGAAGACGGAAACAAAGACGAACTGGTTTGGTTTCAGCTTTGGGGAATGGAGGCTCCCGCCCGCCACGCTCGGCCCCCGTACCTGGCATCAGCGCTGTGCTCCCGGTACGGGCCGCATCTGTGCGAGCGACCCTTCTTCCTGGAGCCCCTCCTCTCCTCGTCCTCTTCCTCCTGCGGAAGGCCCGCGCTGCGACACCAGGCCATGCATCCCTCCCTCGGAGTAACTGCAGGAGGATTGTAAAGAAGGTCAGATGAGAGCTTAAACCTAGCGAGAAGTGAAGGAGAAGGTTTGGGCTGCGCTCACGCTGGATGGCCCGGAGGCGGGGCAGCAGAGCCGGGCTGGTCGGAGGGCTGGAACCGCTGCTGAGCAAACTCCTGCGCCGCTCGTGTGACGGAGACGCCTGAACTGTGATTTTGTGCTGAAAATCTGTAAAAACCAACCGTGAACTCCAATGGCAACGCAGGTGTCCATTTTCTGCCTCGGATCGTCCCCCGGCCGTCTCACCTGACGGCAGGCTGATCCTGTTGCCGTCCTTGAGTTTAAGGCGACTGCGGCGAAACTTGCCCTGCCTCCTCTCCACGTGCGGCTTGTCCTGGTACAGCTGGTGAATGATGATGTTCAGCTCTCGCTCCAGGATGTGGATCTCGCGCTCGGCCAGCTCCTGCTCGCGCCTCCGCAGGGCTTCCTCCTGACACTTCTGCTGCAGCGCCGCCTGGGTCAGCTTCTCCTCCCACGATCGCAGCTCCTGACGGGGGGAGAGGTAAAGCTTGGCCTTTACCTGCATTTCTGCATGAATGAGTCCATCGTTACCTTCTCCTTGGTCCTGAGTTGATCAAACATCTCCTGGATCTCCACTTTCCAGTCGTCCTGCAGGCAGCGGAAGGACTCAACGGGCATTTCGAAGAAGCCCGACTCCTCAATGGCCGTCAGCTGGTCCAGGATCATCGGAAACTGCGGCCGGGAGTGCGGATCTGGACTCCAGCAGTCTGTGTAAAAACACAAATTCTCAGCAACCACTTTGGTCCCTCCAGCTGATTTCCTGACTTGGCCCTGCTTCTGCCCGCCTTACCCTCCATCAGACGTGCAAACGGCTCGGGGCACGTGGATGGAACGGGCAGAGCCAGTTTGTTCATCGCCACCCCGTAAGCCACGGCCAGACCATCGATGCCTCGAAAGGGCACCTCCCCCGTCAGCAGCTCCCACAACAGCACGCCGTAACTTTATTTACAAAACCAGAGACAAAGAGATACTTTAGCAAACAGCGATGGCTTCAGTTTCCTTCCATGGCAGCTTCTTCCATGTTCACAGGGGCTAATCTGCCTCCTCAGGGCTTTGTTTTGGTTCTAGAGCCTGATGAAGGTCAGGTCATACACCGGCTCCTCTGCCCACCTCCAAATATCGCTACCCTTGGAGAAGGTGGACGAGCGGATGACTTCAGGAGCCATCCAGGCGTAGGTGCCGGCCGCGCTCATCTTGGTGGTGCGGTGCCACTCGCGGGCCAGTCCAAAGTCGGTGATCTTCAGCGTCTTGTTGCTGAGGTCTTCCATCTCCACCCTCTCAAGGATGAGGACTGGGGTGGTGGAGGAGGGGGGGGGTGATGGGATTTTTCATTTTTTGGTTGGAGGTGAGGAAGGAGGTGTGAATACGGCCGCAAATCAAAAGGTTTCATGTGATGGTGGCAGGGGATGGAATGATGGAGGAGCAGCAGCGAGAGGATCAGGCCCGGGATAAGATTTAAAGGGTGGGCGGGTGAAAGAGGGTGGGTGGGTGGAAGCACATGATGAAAGGGTTGGATGGATGAAAACAAAGTGGAAAAAAAGAAGAGAGAAACAGAGAGAGTGAGCAGAGCAGAGACGAAACACTGCAGCAACGATCTCACCTCATCAACACCACCAGTAATGAGGCAGGCTCGCAGAAAAACCTCCAAAACCACGCCCCTAACCGCACGCTCGCTCGCCCAAACTCCACTAGCCCCAACATCTGCTGGCGCCGGGGAGGGCGTGTCTGCACATCAAGCCCTCCTTCATCTGCCACGCCTGCTGCAGCCTCCAAAAAGAACCAAAACCATGAAACATGTGGCCTAAGTAAAGCCTGCAGCTGTGTGGCTGAAGCGGTGGAGCACAGCAGAGTCCCTGAAGCCACCCGTGCTCCAATTGTTGAGCACTCACCAGAATACGGCGTGCTTCACTTAGCAAAGGCTACAGAAAGGAGAACAGAGAAATAGTCCTGTTGCCACAAGGGTCCGTGTTGGGTCCACTTTTATTCAGGCTTTGATATGATTCACGTCACACAAAACAACAAATTACCCTCAGAAAGTTATATAAAATACTCTCTGCCTTTCTATTTCTGAGAAATGTTGTTTGTGTTCAGACAGAGGAGGGAACCCAGAGGTTAAGTGGCATTCTCCCCTTCCCACGCTGTGAGGAGGGCGCCCCGTTTCCCACTACACAAGCCAGGGTGGCAACCAGTGTGACTGACCCACTGGCAGCCTACTGGAACCGAAGAGGCCGAGCTGATCACCAGACAACTGGCCAATGGCAGGCCGGAAGCCCTCTGAATGCGTTGGTGCAGCCTCCAATGAGGAAGCCGGCCTGCAGCGGTACGCTGGACAAATCCTCAGTAATAGGCTTGGGATTTAGGGGATCCATTTGGGCAAAATGCAAGATTACAACTGCCCCACAAAGACACATGGCCTCTCCTTTTGCTTTTAACTCTCACATATCTGCAGGGAGGTTGTTAGGATGGAAACAAACTGCTCCTTCTGTTTCTGTTTGCTGCTGCGTTAAGAATACTTAATGTTTGTTGGAGCAGTTTGTTTTCCACCACTGAAACATTTGTCTTCATGGGAAGAACAAATATTTCTGGGGGAAAAAAAATCTACAGCTATAAATACAAAATTATACTTAAGATTCTAATATAATCTTAAAGACTTTCTTTGCCAATTGATATTGGATTATGGTGACGATATTGACTCATTATCACTCCTCATGGCACAAAGTGGTATTACATGCAAGACTTTAGGGTAAAGGTGCCAATAAAGAGGAAATCTTACTGTTACTGGACTTGAGGTCCCGATGGATGATGGGGACGATGGCCTGGCTGTGGAGGTATAACATTCCTCGTGCGATCTGCACAGCCCAGTCCACCAACGTGCACGGCGGGATGCGTTTCCCTGCGAGCGCCCTGTTGAGAGGCCCTCCCCAGGCATACTCCATCACCAGGCACAGGTTGGGCTCCACCAGGCACACTCCCAGGAGAGCCATGATGTTGGGGTGGTCGAGCATGGCGAAAAGCTTGGCCTCCTGACGCACGCTCTCTAGAGTCTGCTCGGGGTCTTCATCGGGGTCACGGCGGGCTGCCTTCACCGCAACCTCCGAGCCCTGCCACACCGCACGGTAGACCTTTCCGAAGCCGCCCACCCCGATGATTTCCTCCAAGGTCAGCTCCAAGAAGTTGATCTCCAGGACTGAGGAGAGAACAACAATAACAGTCAAATTCCTGGATTCTGAAACATGCTGGACTTCATTCTTACGCTCTTCAGATCGGAGCCCGTTGGGTAAAACAAGGTCAGTGGGTCAAACGTTTGGCCCAAATACAGAATCTTACACAGGTGCCCCCTGATATCGCACCTGGAATGCTGAGATTTCTCGTGGGTAAACCAAGATGAACGGGAGCCTTTGTGTCTCCAAAGCCTCGCGTTGTGGAAGCGTCTCCAGACTGACCTTGATGAATATTTCAGGTGCGATGGAATGTGAAAGTAGGCCAACTGCTGCTGAATATGGAGAAAAAAAAACAGACCGTGGCCGCCACCAAGCAGCCCAGCCCAGGCGGCGAAGCAGTCCTTCCACTTCACATCCTCGCATCCGCACCAAGGACATATAGGCTTTTTTAGCTACTCAAAGAGGAGTGTATCCTGCTTTCACTGCAGTTTTTGGTTTAAAAAATAACAACGAATGTGCACAAAGTCATGCCTTTTCCATCCATCAGCATTATCAGAAAGCATCCATGCTGGATTTGCACCAGCAGCTCCATCACGTACTTTTTTTTTTTTTTTGCTGAGGATGCAGCTCAGGCGGTGCATTGTAATTTGAGTAGTGAGGCGGGGCGCATCAGTGACCACAGCTGGCTCACTTCACCCAGGCGGTGTGATGAATAATGGTCCTGAGGATACTGACTGTTTGCACAGGCCAGCCAGAGTCAGCTCGCCTGCCATGACGCAGCACTCTGACGGGGGTTCTCTGGCCTGGCAGAGCCGACCCGAGCCCTAGTGACATCACATGGTTTCCTCTATGCCGACATGAAGTACAGTAGAATACTCACGGTGCAGAGGAGGCACCGGGTACTGCTGCTCCGCGGTGTCCCGTATCTCCTCCTGGATGCCATTCCCTCTGATCACATAATTGGAGGGGAAAATGCCCACCCGCTCTGCGATCACACCGGTCCACCAGCCCTCATCTCCCGACACAAGGGAGTCTTTGGACAACACCTCCACCAGGTCGCCCTTCCGCAGGCTGAGCTCGTCGTCCGCAGTCGCCTCGTAGTCGAACACGGCGGTCCAGAAGCCCGGCGCGGCGGGATCCGGCTCGGGCCCCGCGCTGATGCCATTTGTCGATGTCGGCCAGCGGAAAACGTCAGTTTCTTCTGCTTCCTCCGAGGTGGACACGCACGCCTTGGGACTCAATCTGTCCTGCAAAGCGGGTTTGAAGACATCCATTGACGCGATCCATAGGGGCGACCTGGATCACTGCAGGCGTCTCCACCTGACGCGGCTCGCCGGGGTCTCGGTGCTCCCTGCGTCTGCGCGCACGCTCCGACGACTAGGTGGCAACTAAAGCTGCACACAAAGACGGCAGGAATCTCGAAGCATTACTCTGCAGCATCAGCCGCCTTCCAGTAGCCCCCAGGGCTGTAGCTGTTTTCAATGCATAATCTCTCACCAGTCGCCGCTGCTAAATCGCTGAAAGCAGTTGTCTTTATTCTAAGCCAATTGTGCCGGTGTGCGTGGTGACCGCGGCTTCCTATTGGTGCAGAGGCACGTCAGCAACACGTGATCTCCCGCCCTCTTCACTGCATCCCAATGGGTGTGTGTGTGTGTGTGTTTGTAACACGTAGGCGTTCTTTTTATTCTTCAAATAGTCTCCTTTATTTATTTACGATCCCCGTTTAGAAGCCAAAAAAAAAAAAAAAAAAAAAAATGACCAGAACATAATTTTAACGGAAGGTACATGCAGAAAGTCCCGGAAATAAAAATACAAGCCACACCAAGGAGTAGAAAACAGCCGAAATAAATAAATAATCAACAGTTCAGTGAGATGAGAGTGTGTGCGTAAGTGTAATTAAACAATTTCTCCGTAAGTTTTAAAGACAGATCATTATTAAAGAATATAAAAACATTTTGTGTAGTGCGGATGACAGAAATCGATCACTTCCTGATCGCTTCAGAGCACTTCCGGTCACGTTGGTGTCGCTTGACGCACGTGCGGACTGAGTTTATCTGATGACAAATTTAAACTCTTAAAATCAATATGTCATCGGAAATAAAACAGGAAACAAGCTTTGTTCTTTCAAAATAAAAGCCTTAATTGGGTGAATTGATACTGTATCTGTGGGTTATGAGACTTTCTTGTTAGAACTACTGCTGGGGGTTTGTTGGGCACTGAGTTGACTTTTACTTTTGAAATATTTAAATAATCATCTGTAAGAAACCATCTCAATGGAAGGTTGAAAAAAAAAGATATTGGAAAATATCTTACTGCATCTGCATCAGAGCCAGACACCTTTTTCATCTGAACAAATAAACTGCAATATTGAAGATAAACACTCATAATCAATCACAAAATAGAAATAAAATGTGTTTAAATAAACACATTAGCACCTTCATTTCATTTACCAAATAACACACATCCAAATTGGAGATTATTATTTCTTAAATATCCCAGTGAGGCAAATTTTGCAGCCTTTTTAAAGGATTTGTGATATTTCAGAAAATAAATGTGACAAAAACTTAAATGTGATTCTAGATGTTTTCACTGTTTGATCTGAAAAACAGTCAACTCTGAAAATCTGGTCTTTTATTTTGACATTGGGGTGTGGGTCAAATCCAATAAAAATGTGCCCTTTTTCTGTCAAACACACTCATACATATTTATAAATTAAAAGAACAGCATCCACCTGACCAATAAATCTTTCCTCCTTGTTTCACATCATCATCAATCATAAATCCATGACAGTGAAAATTCTGCAACTGATGCCCACAAAAAAGCACAAAAAAGGTGAGAGAACGCTGAGCGTTCTCTCACCTTTTTTTCTTTAAGACATGAAGAGAGAAATGATTTAGAGGTTAGTTTTCTGTGCGCGTGTGAAGACTGTGTTCATCTTGGCATCATCAAAACTACAAAAGTGGCTCCATATTCCGGCTTCACACATCCCAGCAGAGAAGAACTGAACTTAATGAAGAAATAATCAAACAAAAACACCAAAAATGTTTGACGTCACGACACCAAACGAGACATTTCCTGTCTGTGGAGGACAATTTCTGACAGCATCACCAGAGAAAAAAGAAAACAACATTCAGGAACCTCAGAATAATGACAAATAGTTTAACTCTGTAGCTAAAAATAAAAAGCTCTCTTTATATTTCTGATGTATTCTCTGAAAATATGATCTGATTATTTTCACGGGCTACATGTTGTCTCTGGGCTGATTTAAAATCTCGACAAAGAGGGAAAAACGATTTAAAAGTAGCAACATCAGATGAGCTGTAGATGAGATGCTGACCCTCATCTGTGTGTACATACTGTGATGATTAAGTACAGGCGGCGGTCAGACTCGGGACCGACCGTCCTTCCAGCCGTGGACCTTGTCCGAGTGTGTGTGTGTTGTACATGGAAGAGAGGGTGAGCAGGTGTGTCAAGAACATCAGCCACGACACATACATCACCACTCACCACAGAGGAAGAACATGGACGAGTAGAGAAGGGGTGACAACAGAGACTGAAGATACACGTCCCCCTAGTGGAAATGCTGTGTAACTGCCGGTTTTTTTCTTCCTTTTTGATGTCTTTTCCCTTAAGCAGATGTTTGACCAAACCTCTTTGGTAATCTCTTTGTGATTTATTTTTCTTTTCAAAACAAAGCCTTAAATTAATGATAACAAACCAACATTCACGGCAAACCTATTTTCTTTTTCTCATTGTCAAAACGAAGCACCAGTCACCCAAACCAATCAGCCTCTGCACTGAAGAACACCTCGTTGTCAGGGAAACGCTGGTATTTAGATCTATCTTTTCACTTGTTTTTCTTATATGGGGCTAAAATAGACCAGATGAAGAACAGCATTAACTGAGGAAAAGCTGACGATCCTGCTTGCTAACAAACGTAAGGTTTAAAATAGCACGTTTAACCAGATTAAAAAAATCAAGCTTTTTTCTCATCTAAGGAACCCGACGACGCTGCACAGAGCTAGCTAAAACTAGCAGCTAGCATCGTCGCGATCATTTTTCTCTCCATAAACTGGAATTGGGACCCACGAGTTGGGAAAAGCTATCTAGTGAGACGTTAGCCGTGGAAACGATGGAGAAAATGAGAACCAGACTTCCCCACGATCTTCACCAGCTTACTCTGCCGCCCCCTAGTGGCAAACAGCAGATGCGGTGCACCGTTTCAGAAAGAAGGTCTTCAGGCTGTTCCTTAGCCTCCACAGGCTTTAACGCCGACCTTTTGTACGTATACAAGTTATAATTAGAAATAGAGCTATACAGCAAAGTGCGTGGAAGGAAGAGTAGAAAAATACCTCGGAACTGACTTTTTTTGTTGGCTTGTTTTCAAACTTAGTGATTGAAAAGGTGAAAATCCAAGTGAGACCAAGACAGGAGTAAATAAATAAAATGTCTTACTTTGACCTGTAGGCAAGATACATAAACTTTAGAAATGTGAAGACATCATTCCAGGATATAGATGGACCCCCCCACCACCCCTCCCGCTATAGCAAATCCTGTTTTTAGAGCAGAGAGTGACCACATTTGAACAAATATTCAAAATATACAGAAAATATGGAAATATATATAGATACGTATAGAGTAGAAGTTATTTTCAGGGCAGTTTGAACATGTTCACCGTGTCCACTGTCATCTTCATCGCCTGGGAAACCATCACTGCCCTCTCCACCTCCTCCTCATCAGCGGCGCTCCTCAGGAAATTATGCAAATTAAAATAAATACTATAAATCCATCCCACCGTCACGACAACACCTTCCCATTCATGCTATAATCTTCTGGACGGAGATCAGAAAATAGTTCCCCGACTCCGCCTCCGTCCCCTCTATTTGTTTTATTTTTTTGCATTTTTATCCCCAAAATATTTTTTGTATTATTTTTTGAAAAAGTCAATTTCTTCAGCTGTTAAGAAAAAAATATATACCTCTGATAAACTCATCTCTGCTGTTCCGGTGGAACAGGCGCAGCATCCTGGTGGTGCTTTAATCCCAATCCCGGCTGTAAAGACGCTCCCGGTGGAAAACGGGTGGACCGAGTCCGCCTCTGAGCGTCCTTCCAGGAGGGGTTGACGCATGGAGAGCGTCTGGGGAGACCCTCCCCGGTTCTTCCGCCATCTGAGACCCAAACTCCCCCAGTGAGGATTCCCTTGTTTATCTCTGAAGATGGATGTTGTTCTCGACCCTCTAAAAGCCCTCTATATGACAGTACGCTTCCAGGCTGGAGAAGAGGATGTAGAGGAACCAGAGGCAGAAGAAGAAGGCTGAAGTGGCGAGTCTGTGTCCCCGGGGGCCCCCCAGTTCTCCCCCAATGTGGGCCCGGCGCCGGTAAAGCAGCATGGAGACGGCCAGGAAGGCGAAGATGGTGAAGAGTGTGACGGAGAAGGCGAGCGAGCCGGCCGGCACCACGAAGTTCTCCCCCTTCATGTTCCAGTAGATGGCTGCCACCGACCAGGCCATGCCGATCCCCAGGAAGACGTTGACGGCGTTGCTTCCTGTCACATTTCCGATGGAGGCGTCGGCGTAGGTGTCCTGGACTGCAGAGACTTTACTGGCAAACATGTCTGGGAAGCAGAGACGTGGGTTTTAGAGCGTTTCTGAGGAACGGTCACGTTCTAAACAAAAAGGAGGATTAGTTCCTGCACGTTTCTCCAACACTGTCCACAACAGTCAGCCGCTCTCACCTGGGACAGACGTGCCGAGGGCCACGAACACCACAGCGGTCACCGAGTCCTTCAGTCCGATGGTGCAGCCAAAGTGAGACGCCAGGTCGCCGATGACGGCGGTGAGGATTCCGATGACGATGATCGACACGATGAAGCAGGCCCAGCCGTTCAGGTAGTCTGTGGGTGGGACGCAAGCGAACAGGACCTTCCAGAAGACGGTGAGGAAGTGCATGACGTAGTCGAAACAGGACGGCAGCCGCTCCTCGCCGGTGTCCTCTTCGTCCTCGTCTTCAGGGCGGAAGCCAGGCCGAGCGGGACGTCGACGAAGACGAGGGATGACAGAGAGGAAGAGGAGAACGCGTTGAAACTTGTTTTGTGGTTTGACAACATGAAGAAAATTCTCAAACTGGCCAATAAAACTCTCCAATTCTTCAGGATACACCTGATACCACTGGTTAGCCTGTTAGCCGCTAGCACAGCTGGCTGAAGTGTTAATCAAGGTGCGCTTCAAACACTAGCACCAAAAGTGTGTCCCAGACACGCGTCCTGTCCTCCAGCCTGATATCGTGACTTGATAAGGTCGTGTCGTCGGAGGGCGCCATCTGTCCCCACAGTTCGCGGCAGAGGCGTCGCGCTAATTCAGCTTGTCAGGACATGTGGGAAACATGCATTTTTCAACGCATTAAAAAGTAAAGCGCACCGCCGAAATTAAATATTTCAGAATCAAAGTGATGGACGGACGCTGTGAGTGAGTGCAGAACATCTCAGGGCAGATTTCAGATCAGCTCCAAAAAGAAGAGAGCTGCAATCAAAAGATCCACAATGTGCAGGTTCAGTGAGAAGAAAGTTAGCTTAGCCTAGCATACCGGAAACACGGAACAGATTTAGAATGTGATGCAAATTAAAGTGTATTCATGCATTTAGGATGAACTATGAGACATAACAAAATGAGTAATGATGGTTTTTATCCTCAAGAACCATAAATTGGGTGTATTTAACGCGTCGCTCCACCTGCGCTGACTGTGATGGCCTCCATGAACTGGTCCCTCCACGAGTTGGTTCCCACCACCAGCGCCAGGTTGGTCTTCTTGATCAGCTTGTCCACTGTGCTCTGTGAGGGACGAAAGGAAATCCATCCATAATTCAGAGGCTGCTGCATCAGTTGGGGCCGCTTCAGAAAGCGCAGTACACCAGATCCGCCACAAGATGGCGCTGACACCAAACTCCAGTGTGGAGGGAGTGTTTTCGGTCCAGGAAACAGAGGATGCAGATGAATCACCCAGAAATGGTAAAATGTTTGCTTCCCAAACATCAGAGTGGCCTTCCTCACCTTAAACTCGTACGATTCCTCAATTATGACCTCCAGCTTGGAGTGCTCCCCCAGCACTGGTTTTCCCATCTCCGCGATGCGCCTGGCCTCCTCCTCGTCTGACGTCAGCTTTCTGTCTGGAACATCTGAGCAGAGAGGACGAGGAGAGGGAGAACGTGTTAAAAAAGGGAGAGAACACATAAAAGGATGTTCGCCTGCCAGAACATCACATGACGCTTTGAAGCTGCTGCAAGACCAAAGCAGAGTCACTGATTTCTTTCATTTGCGTTTCACTTGTAGGTCAAAAGGTCATGACTGCAGCCACTGTGGTACCTCTGCGGAGTTTCCTGCGTGTCTCCGACTTCCACATCACTAAAATGTCATTTAGCATAGTGATAGAAACGCGACTGGTTAACTTTTTCCTTTGTGTCTTCGCTTGACTTGGATAAAGGATAAAGACTAAATTCTGGGTAAAACTCAGTCAAAAGTGAAGTTAAAATAATAATCTCCCTCTAGTGGCTGGTAGCAGGAAGTATAAGTTTATTTATTGACCTAGATCTGTTGTAAGCGAATAGATCCCGTCACAGAGGGGGCGGGGACACGGTGACTGACAGCTGAGGCTCGTCTGTGATTGGACAGCTGGCGGCTCCGTCGAAACTGCCATATTTTGGTAGCGCCTGACATCAAATCTGCGCCGTCAAACTCACTGACGAGGCAGCGGTTGCACGATGACAGGATGCTCGGCGGGTGACGCCCCCCGTCCCCCCCACCGAGCCACCCGCAGCAGAGACCTTGTCATCTCTCATCGAGCAGCCAGTCGCAGCAGCACGCCGCTGACAACACGCTCGCCATTAAATATTAACGCCACCATTACAGATCACAGCAGAGCTCCCCGTCTGCACACACACACACATGCATAATACACCAGCGTGCTGCCACCTGCGCACACGCACGCACGCACACGTTTGAGCTAAATCAATTAAACAGCCAAGACAGCGTGCTCCCTCAAGTCCTGACAGGATTTCTTCTGCTCGTGTTTAAAATTTGATTATGCTGCAACACGACATGACACAATTTCCTTGACAAGGAAACAGAATTAAAGACACGCTCGCGCACGCACACACGCATGCAAGCAGAGTTTGAGGTAATTAAATTTGTAATTTCTTTTTCTTTAAACTTGATGGTTATCGGGTATGAGGTACAAAAACATTTCTGGATTTGTGATTAATTCGTCAGCTAATTAGCATAAAGATTAATCATCATCATCATCATCATCATGAGAAAATAAAAATAACCTCCTTCTCCTGCCGTGCAGCAGTGACGGCTCCATTCACAGATTAGTGAGGATGCTCAGAGGAGGAAGAACAACTTACCACCGGCTAGCAGCTGAGCTGAGGGAGGGAGGATGGAGTGGAGAAAACAGGAAGAAAGTGAATAAATCAGTTTGAAATGACAGGACAGGATGGTGGACGTGATGAAAAGGGGCTCGTATCTGTTGCTGTCTCACAGCTCCAGTTAACCTGCAGCGAATCATCACCCTAAATCTAATCCAGTCCAGACTTAATCATCATTAGTGCATTAACCGCCGCGGCGACTCCTTCCATTATCGTTAGGACGAGCTGAGCCGAGCCAAGTGTGGCGTAAAACCAGCTGTGCCGACTGGCAGCCTCTGCAGCCCCAGTCGGTAAAAACAGTCAGTCAAACAACGGAGACGTAACGTCATCGATGAGTCTGTTTCACTTGTGGATGTCTGCTTTGTTAGCTGTGCCCGCGTTAGCGACGGCTAACAAACCGAACCATGAAGCGAAAACATAAACATCACAAATCATTCAATTCCCAGTTCTGTTGGCCGGAAAACAGTCTGAGCATCAAATTCAGAGTAAAATCTGGAGGTCGGGTGGAAGCAAGTTTGTGCAATAAGCTTGTTTTTAATCAATAGGCAGAAGGATAAAGCTGAAAATACATCATTGCTGTTGTTATGGTTCCTGACGAGGTAAAAATGGATTTTGGGGGAATTTCTTGTGAGGCAAATAAGCCTCAGATACAGCAGCTAAACAGCGCTAACGCTAACTCTCTCTCTCTCTGTCTCTCTCTCTCTCTCTGTCTCTCTCTCTCTCTCTCTGTCTGTCCAGGTTGTCCTGGTTGGATCCAGGCCTGAACCAGAAACTGGGATGCAGAGACAGACGGATGCGGCCAAAGATGAGATGCAGGAACAGATAAGGAGGAGAAAATGAAGGGAGGATAAATTTAGAGCTCTTGTGAGGACTGGGGGAGAGAGGGATGAAAAGAGCGGCGTTGAGGTGCAGCGATTGATGAATGGATGTCGCCGCTGGTCAGCATTTGACAAGAGGAGCAGATAGATGAAGGGATGGAAATGGAGGCAGAAGATCTGAATTGGTAAAAAAAGGTGAATTGATTTATGGGTGGGATGGAGGGAAGATTGGCAGAAACAAGGAAGGTGAAAAACAGGGGGAGGCGGTATTAAAGGAAGGATGGGATGTAGAGGAATGGAGTGAATAGATTTATGGAGCTACATATAATAGAGAGATGGTGGAGAGAGGAGGGTGGAAGAGGAACTGAAGGCAGGGAGGAATAATGAAATGGGAGAAGGAATCTGAATTATGGAGGAATGGAAAAACGGACTGCACTTAAAATCATGTTTTTCTAGCAGAGAGGAGAGAGGAGCTCTGCCTGATGTTCTACAGGATCCCGCAGAATCACCCGGACGACCGACAGCAACAGCAACCAGGTGCACGGAAGAAATATGACAGAAACGACGAAATCAGGAAGGACGGACGGTTAAAGAATAAAGAAAGGCAGGAAGACACAGAAGAGTTTACGCAATCACAGAGGAGGTTGGTGAACAGACCAGACAGGAGTCCCAGATGGATGGATAGAAAAAAAGGAGGAGGATTTAATATAAATGAAGGATGAACAGATTCTAAAAGGTCTGCAGAAAAAAGACCTTTAGCATAGCAAACTGGTTAGCGCTAGCGGTCATCCTAGAGCAGGATTATTTTTTTAATGTTGCCTCGACTTTTGTTCTTGAACATCGTTTTAGTATTTTCTGGTTTTGGTGATTAATTCTACTCATGTCACTTTTTAAAAAAGCCTATAAAGCCAAACGGGTCCGAGCACAGAGCCCTGCGGGACTCTGCGGCTAATATAAGTTCAGGATTCTTCTTGAACGACCGCTAAACCAGCCTCTTTTGCCTGGTTTTTCTGCTGTTTTCACAGAAGAAGTGAAGGAAGACATAAGCTAAAGTGTCAGGCAAACAGAATATTTACGCTCTGAGTGGTCGCGGCGCCGGCAGCCTGGATCTCAGCAGACAACCGGAGCGGTTCCTGCCGAGTATTGCGCTAACTAATAATGTTTTCCGAATTACAGCTGCGCCGCCACCTCTCTGAGAGAGGAGCGATGACAAAGACTGATGCTTCCGCCGCCGTTATTATCTTTCAGCGTGCCGGCTGTGTAAGGCGTCCATCATCCGTTATTCCCTATCCGTGTCTTCTGACAGCCTGGAATCGGAAGGAGTCAAGAAGCCTCGTACGAGCCGATGCTTCATCTGGCCCAGAGGAGCCGTAACTCAGCCGTCTGACGCTCTTCCGTGGTTGGAGAGCCGCATTTGCAGCCGTGTCTAATTAGCGCCGATGCGTGCGACAATCCGTATTTAACGCACTTGTGTTGAAATGAGCGATGAAGACGAATCCTCTGAAAGCAAACAAAGATGAAGGACGTTCCTTCCTCCCGTCGGCAGACAGAGGTCTCAAACACGCGGAAACGCATTCAGGATTCAGCCTTGATTTATTTTTGCTTTGATCTCCACATAAAAGAAAGCGTGGTGGAAAATTCCCTTTGATCGCTCGTTAAATTGGACGGTGAAGACGTGCATTGTGATGGTGTCTCATGCTGAAGCTTGAATGTGTTTGGTTTTTTTGGAGTCTGACGGAGGAAGAGCCGCCGTTAATCAGCACGTGCGCTACGTGCCGGATGGGCCGGTTGGCGTCCTCTGGGCCTGCTTCTCTGCCGGCTTCTTAATATTTTTCCCATTTCTGTTAGAAATTGCAGCTGTTTCTGCAGCATCGCTCGTTTATCACACCAGCGCTCCGCTCATCCCTCTGTTTTTCCTGTCTTGCTGCATTTCCTTTGCTCTGATGCCGTCAGAAGTTGGCTGAGGAGACAGAAAGCCCTGTGAAATAATTACTGAAACAGCCAACAAGTCTTTTTCTACCTTCAGTGATGATAAAGTTGTCAAATAAAGGCTGTTATCTCCCCGTTTGTTCAGCTATTAACGACAAGAAGAGAGAGAGGTTATTGTAGTTTGAGGCGGATGCAGAACCAGTCCTCCAGTCAGCAACAGTCTGCACAGCATCCACATGAGGTCGACCTTCATCGGGGTGAAAAAAGGAGAAGAAAAAGAGGAGGAGGAGGAAGAGGAGGAGCTAAGAAACACGAGGAAGACAAAGGACAAACTCCTTCAGACCTGGATTCACCTTCTCCTCTCCTCTCCTCTTCCTCTTCTCTCTCCTCTCCTCTTCCTCTCCTCTCCTTGTCTCCTCTCTCTTCCTCTCCTCTCCCTCTTCCTTTCTCCTCTTCTCTCTCCTCTCTCCTCCCTCTTCCTCTCTCCTCTCCTCTCTCCTCCTCTCCTCCCTCTTCCTCTCCTCTCCTCTCCTTGTTACCGTGACAGCAGTTACGGAGCAGATTTCCAGCCCCGGTCGTATCATCAGATCCGGCGTGAGCGTGCACATGTGCACGCAGCCGGGATGCAGACGATCCGACGGCCGGTTGGTGTCCGTCAGGAATCAATGACTGATCCGCCTCCTGATCAGATTATGGTTCCGCTGTGACTGAATCTGGCAGATCTGAGCAGCAGGATGTTCTTTAAAGTCATAAGTGGTTGCTAACGTCCAAATGGAGGTAAAGTGGCTGTAGATGACGACGTTCCTCCGCTCGGAGTGGGTAAATCTAAACGGGTGTAATGGCTGAAGTACAATCCCAGTATTTGCATTTAGATTGCTTTCCTGGCAGCCTGGTTTCCACGCGCTTGTGAGCAGTTTCTGTTATTTCCTGGCCTGTTCTGTAGTCCCGTCCCGCTCCGGCGCCCCTCCCTGGGTCACAGATTTCAGTTCTTTATGTTTTTCAAAGTCAGGGAAGAATTCCTGGAAAGCTGATTATAAATGGATGCACGCGTCCGGACTGAATATATACATCAGCTCAGGCTCGCCGTTGGTTGCTAAGCAGCAAGATTCTGTATTTTTTAAAACTGTGAAAAGTCCAAAATAAGAACTGTGTAGCAAAGTTGAGTGGTCCTGCAGGGCTCCAGGTTCAGACCTTCTGCCCTGAGGAATCCTGGGAACAGCCACCTGCTTCTGGACTGGGGTCTGTTCCCTCCCTCTTCTCCTGGGTCAAAGCGCCTTTCCTGCAGCGCCTCCTGTTCTCATTAGCGCCGGAGCGACGGCTGCGTTCCCCAGGCAGAGACAGGACCCTGCCGATGGAGCAGGCCGAGAGGTGGACGGAGACCAGAGGAGAACCTGCCACTGAAGCTGCTTCACCTGCGGCTAAATGTGTTCCTTAAGATCCCGAGAGTTAGCCTGATTTAAACCGTCCTGCTTCACGCTGGGAATCTTGGTTGGCTAATCAACCAAAATGGAGCTGGGAAGCGCGGCAGACGTGGACACTCCAGCCGGAGGCTCTGCCTCTCTGCAGGAAGTGTGCTGGAGGAGGAAGGCCACTCCGGGCGTGATGGATAACGTCCACCTCGCGGATGTGACCCTGAGCGCTGATTAACGGTCCGAGGAGGAGCGGCTGCCCCCGAGGCCTCTCAGAAACCTTTCTGGGTGGGGCCGCTTCAAGGATGCTTCTGCAGTCCTCCGTATTATCATGCACAGCCTTAATGACGGCGGCGTTATCACCGCCGAGGCGACGGCGGCCCTGCCTGTGGGGAGGAGACGCTCTGAATATTTCAGTCTGTGTATTTAAAGAGGTTTGTTGCTAAACAGGTCGTCCTCCAGGACGGCTGGATGACTGAGGCAAATGAATAAGTGATGCGAGTCTTTTGTTGACGCTTAGTTATTTACTACGCAACTATCAGAAGACGATTTAGACGAGATCGTATATAAACTCATTCACGCTCAAGCTACTTACTCGGATTTCCATTTGCCCCCCGGGTGCAGACATGTAAACCCCCCCCCCCCCACCCACCCACCCGTGAAACTCGGCCTATTTTTGTGTTTGCTAGTAGATGCAGCCGCTGCAGCGCCCTCTGCTGGTCATCTGAGTCAGGCTTAGATGTGATGAAGCGCCTCCAGGCTGGGTGTAGCTTTAGCTGTAGCTGTAGCTCGGTTAGCAGCTCCGTCTGTGATCCTGCCTCCGGAGATCAGCAGCAGATCATCTGAGCCGCGCTGCTGTGAGACGAGGCGGTGTCCACGGAGCCCACATGGGTCTGTGTCCCTGCTGGCAGACAGGACTGACACCGCGTCCTGGCAGGTAGCAGCGCCCCCCCCACCCACCCCCCTCCACCGCTCAGGAACGATTACCGCCCTGGCAGCAGCTCATCACAGGCGCCTGCGGAGCCGCTCGCCTCCGCTCCTCCATCCAACACCTCTTTGTCTCTTTGCTTGACTGTGTCTCCGTCTCCACCCTTCCCATCTCTGTCACCCGTCCTCCTCCGTCGCCACGTTCTCCGGCTGCCACTCTGCCAAATCGCTGAGCTCAGGGGAGACGCGGTGAAGGTGATGTTGAGCTGCTTGCTGAGCAGGACTGCAACGGTCAGATCAGGCGAAGGCTTGAACGCCGCTGTCACGTTTAGCTGATGGAATGAAACTTATCCAACCGGATGTCACCACATTAACCAAGTTAGCTCCTCCCCGCCAGGCCTGTTGTAAGCAATCGACCGCTCTGACCTCTGACCTGAGAGAGCGGGGACTTTGGAACAGCCAGAGCTCCTCATAAGCCTCGTCACCGCGTCACACCCCGCCTCTGAGCCTCCTCCGCCTGACCCAGGAATGAAGTGGCGCGTTGATGAAGTCGCCGCCGTCTGCCAGTGCGTGAATGGACTCCGGCTCCCGTTTGAATTAAACCTACCCATCCGTGCCGATGCGATTTCGCCGTGGCGACCGGAGGCCCTCTGAGTTGTGGCATTTGCGCCATGCCTGGCGGAGCAGGTGGGGATGAATCCAGGATCCCCGACCGCCAACTCTCTAAAGCAGCTAACACCCCGACATGCTAACTGCATATTTGCAGATGGAGCCTGCACGTCGGTGTGCACCACCGTGTCCGCTCACCCTAAACTGATCTGTGCGGCCGCCTGGGTCACGTGGTCGGGTCTCCCGGCAGCAGGTGGGGAGGCTGCTGCTCTGGCAGGAAGCGACAGCTGGTCCCCGATGCTCACTGGCCTCGGCGTCACCGCTGCTCCACTCAGCCACTGTGGGGGGGAACAAAGGCAGCTCTGGAAACTGCCCCTGAAAGGGCAGATTAGCAGCGCCGGTGTGTCGTTAGCAAAGGTGATAATGAAGCGCTTTGTGGGAGGTTCCGCCGCGTAACGGCGCGGGTAATGACAGCAGAGCTCGGTACAGGATGAGGAGCTGAGAACGTTTCGGTTTCAGCGAGGCTGGAATGTTGCTGCCGAAAAGCCAAATGAGTTTTAATCCACAGATCTTCAGATTATGGCCTCCTGTCTGCGTGAGGGCTGGAACAGCTTGTTTGCCTTGTTGGTTTTAACGCTGGCTGTTCTCTGGCTGATGCATTCCCCAGCGGCCTCTGGGTAACAGATGGGCCCTTACAGGCTGGTTCTGCTGCTGTAGATCCAGTCAACGCTGGTTCAATCCAAGCATAGATGCGGCAGAAGACTTCCTCCTCCTCATGATGACCTCCTGGATCCTCCACTGGGAGGACCAGCACCATCTGTGACGGCTGCTGGGAGTGCTGCTGATAAGGAAGAGGAGTCTTTATCTCAGCCCAATTAGGCAGCTAATTGATTCAATAGCAGCCATTCGAGCTCCCGCAGGCCGGGATCGAGCACCTCGGAATCCTGCAGATTATAATCTGGACTGGGAGGATCTTAATGGCCTGCTGGATTACATCAGGGTGGGGAGGGGCAAACCCACCACTGATGGTAGGAGATTCTGTCCAAACCTACCGACGACACACGACAATTCAGTTAGCAAACATTCAGAATGCAATTTAAACCGACGCTATTTAAAAGCCCGAACATCTGAGTTTTTCAGAAGAGGAGCTGGAGGAGAGGAGCGTGCGGAGGCTCACCTGCACCATCAGGTAGATTTCTGAGGAGGGGAAACCTCAGAAGGATCCCTCTCTACAGCCCGATCAATTTTTAATACTGAAATACTGTGGCGTTCCACGTAGCGCGCTCCCTGTCCGTGTTTACCGCCGGAATGACTTCATGGGGTTTCCCGCTTATAGATCCATGGAATTGACAGGGTCGCTGCCAAGCCTTTACTGAAGTCCATTAAAAAAAGAACAAACACCCCCGAAGCTTCTGGGTAAACCTTGTGCTCCGTAGCGGCTTGTTAGCCTAAACTTTAGACGTGTAGCTCCTGCTACTGCTAGCAAGGCAGCTAATACATTAGTGATCACCTCTGTATGAGAGGTTCAAAGGTCAGGTTAGGGTATTAGTCGAGGGTTTACGTGCTAGGCTGCAGCCCACCACCAGGGGAGCTCTTTACTCTGACTATTCAGCTACTCTCACACCACCAGTCTTTACATACGGTTAAAGGCCTGCAGCAGATGACGGCGGCCGGTTTAGACGTGGCGATAATGACCCAAGCGTGCACGTGCAGCAGCCGCCGTCGGGGATTCACGCAGCTCTGCAGCAGATGCATCTTCTAAAAGCTTTAGTGTGTTTCCTAGAACGTCGGAGTGGGTCGTCGCCGGTGCTGACACGACACGACTCCCAGCTTACTTAACATCTGCGGGTGTGCGTGCACGCGCTCGTGCATGTGCCCCCTCGGAGAGCTGCCTCTGAGCACGGAAGCTGACGGGTGGCACGTTTCCCCCACACTGCACATGACCGGAATGGGAAGTGGCAGGGCGGGAGGAGGGAGGAGCGTTAATCCAACAGAAACGTGCACGCACGCGTGCGCTCGTGTCCACGCACCTGAACGGTAGCGCCGACCGCTCCTCGGGAGAGACGCAGTGAAAAAGTGAAGCAGCTGGTGATGGACGACCTGTTTTGCACTTTTCTGCTGTGTCCCGCGAAGCCCCGCCCCTGCAAGATGCCCCGCCCCCACAGGACGCCCCGCCCCAGCTGAGGGCAGCTCTTTGTGATGGACGGCAGCATCTTGGTGGGCTCCGCGGGTCAAAGGTCATCCCGGGTTGTTATTAAAGGAGATCTGCTGTCCACATCGTATTTACGGGGTCGCGTCCTGCTGGTTTTTTTTCTTTTTGCTGTTTTCTTCGTCGAGTCTGGACGGAAACGGGACAAAAACAACCTTTCCAGGCAGTGAAATGATCCAAAAATGGTGAAAAAACTACTAATAAGATCCTGGCGCAGACGCGTTTGATTGATGTGAACAAAGAAGGGTGATGGAGCGGGCAGACTTGAGCGTCTCTCCTCGCGGCTCAGCCGGAGGTGCTAATGGTATTGACCGCTCCGGTGCAAGTTAGAGGAGGGCCGGACTGCAGGCGACAGTAAACAACTTCGGGCTGACATCTCAGGGTGACTGCTGGCTCGATTGCTTTCATTACTCACGCGCCGTCCAAAAACGTGAGCTGCCAGCGTCGGAGCTCGCTGGCGGCGGCTGCGCTCCGCTATCGGCGCGCACCAATCCAAAACAAGATAAAGCGATGCTACCGTGGGCAAGGCACACAAATATGATCTAAAATCAGCCCTGATCTGAGATCTGACAGCGCTCCTCGCGCCTCTGTTCCTTGATTAAAGCCGAAATATCGTCTCTTTTTTCAACAGTTGCTGGTTGAAAGACTGCAGAGGAAAAGTGGAGCGAGGCTGTTGCACTTGAGAACCAAAGCAGAGCCGCTCATGGAATATTCATGCTTTCTGCTGCTCCGCACCGGCTTTAATAACGAGGAAAACAAACCCAATCAGCCCCAGATCAGCGCCCATCACCAGCACCAGCCCCACATTATGACTGATCACATGGTCCCACCAGCAGGAACCGCAGCGAGACGATCCCGCAGATGGACACGGATCAGACACGTATTAACCCTGATCAAACACAAGCGCACGTGGCCGATAAACAAACACACACACACACACACACACACACACACACACACACATCTGTTTGGATCCTCAGACCAGGTTGAGGAAAAGGGTTTAGGTTCTTATTTAACTTGGACTAGCTACAGCCTGCCTCCCACAGGCTAATGCTAACACTGTGAGTATATTAGCAGACGTTGGATATTTGTATCATCTGCATTTAAATTGGTTCTTATTCAGGATGGAATAAGCTTTAACTAAATGTTAGTAATATTACAGACAGGAAGAGAAGTTTTTACAATGCCAAGCTGCAGCGGCCGAGGTTCTGCTCTTCGAAGAGACCCGCTCGGTGGAGCCGCCACCGCCGCTAATGGAATTATAATGATCTGTGGCGTTCGGAGGCTGCAGCCGTGTGAACCTCTCCCGTCTGATGGCCACGAGCGAGAGGTTAGATAACGCAGGTTAGATAACGCGGCTGATCTCCAGCACACGCCCGTCGGCCTCCTTCAGCAGATATTACCGACACCAAATTTATGAGGAGAACTGATCCGCGCTCACCTTCCTCCTCACAGCAGAGAAGAAGAGCCTGAGGACACGACGAGAAGCTGGACGTGATCTCGCCGCCGCGACCGCCGGCCCAGGTGCAGGCCGGCCCACCTCGCTCTGGACCACAAGCAGACGCGGAGAGCTTTCAAGTCACGAACAGATGACAAAAATAACTCTATCATGACGGCGGTCTGCTCGCTTCCTGCCCAGGAGAGCGAGGGAATTAAAAATAGCTAGCAGACTTTTGGGAAAAGGCGTCGCCACAGAACGACGGCTATTTGTTGCGTGGAGACGGTAAATCAGAGCAGCGCCAGACTCCCCGCTCGCTCGCTGTTTATGCAGATGATGATGTCGTCTGGGGAGACTGTCGGCGCAACAAGGCGGAAGGTTTGTGGATGGAGAGAATGCGAAAGAGAGCAATGCTAGCTGCGCGGCAGCGAGACGGAAGCATCGCTTTGTAAAGATTCCAAATTTGGGACACAAGACTGTTTCAGTGGAAGCGGTCCACGTGGATCCTGCTTGTGACAGGATTAGCTGCTTCAAAATGGCCTTTGATCTTGAAGATCAAAGGCTGAGGAGCTTTGATCATAAAGCAACCTACTGTGTTACGTAACCTTGTATTACCACTGAAAGGACAAATGGAATTTGCATAAGTCACTTAATATATGTATATATATATATATATAAAAAAGGCAGGTATTCAAAGGCATTTCTGCACTCTCACCACTAGGTGTCACCAAATCTCACAAACTAACGACAGAGAAAGACTATTTTTTACCGTGGACACAGACGGGACAGACAGTAGGAGGGTTGGTACCGCACCTTTCTGCAGACTCATGTCTACCATGCGAGGCTCGCCCAGCTCCAGGAAGAAGTTCTTGTTTTTCTCATACTCCTCATCATCAACAATTTTCACATGAATAGCTTTGCTGCAAGGAGGAAGAGGGGGAACAGGAAGTGGAAGAAGGGAGGGGGAGAAGGGGAAGTGGGAGAGACAAGAAGAGAAAGGTTAATTTGTGATGGCGGGACACAGGAAGTGCACCGTAAGGATTAATAATCAGCAAGGCAGAAAAGGTCAGAGGTTGAAGGTCAGCTCGCTGTCTGTTGCCAGCAGGTTCCGGCGAGCTCATTGGCTGTCGCGGGTGTCACGGCAACCACATTTGTCACCGGGTCCGACTGGAGCAGAAGGCACAAGGTTGAGAAGCAGCCGGGACGGAGGGAGGCCGTAAGAAGGCGGCGGGGCGAAAATCAGCAGCCTGTAATCAATCAGCCTGGAAACGGCGCGAACGGGCGACTCGCAAGGACGACAAAGGTGAGCGAACGAAAAATGATCGGGATCGACTTTTATGGCCTGACGTTCGAGTCAGATCGCCTTCGCCGAGGCGGCTGGCGGGACACCAGGCCCCGCCCCTTGCTCCGCCCCCCTGTTGCCTCTGGGGGCAGATCAGAGAGAAGCGCCTGAGTGCTTCTGGTTCTCGCTCCTGTTTAAGGAGACCACCCCTTTAATGAAGTCAGAATGTCCAGAGGGTCCGTGCGGCGCCCGCCATTACCGCGCCCAAGCGGCTCAAAACGGCGCCTCTCTCCGCGGCGCCTCTCTCGCCTTTGATCGCCCTAATTGATCTGTTTAAAGAGTTATTGACGAGTGCAGGCGGCTAAGTGGCCAGTAGGTAACCGGCGCCTCTGGCTCCTTCCATCAGGGTGGCGATTCCCAGAATTCAATCAGACTCGTGCGGAACGAAGCGGCGCTCAGGCCTCAGGGAGCGTCCGACGACGAGGCCGCGGCGGTCGCTAGACACACGTCCGTCACAGCGACGCACTTTTCCTTCGTCACGCAGCAATGGGATCTTTCTGGAGCCAGTTCTGCAGGCTGGAACTCGGCTAACAAGATAAGCGGCGCGGCGGCAACCATTATGGATGGACGCTCATGGATCATGCAGGGCGCCAAAAATGCAGCTGGTACCGCCGACGTTCCTGCACGACGTGCACAACATCGTCTTGTCACGTGCGGACCCGAACCTTAGGAAACAATCCGGTTGCCGCTAAACCCCTTCAGTGCGCACGGACGCTATTATCTCATTAGCGCGTGAGGCGTGCGGCACAACAATCGGCTCCGCCCACCTGTGGCGGAAGAAGAACCAAAAGAGGAGAAAGGAGGAGAAAAACAGGCTCACGGCACAACCTGTTCTCAGGCTTGAGCGTCTGTTGAATCAGCCACCGTCAACAGCCTGGTTATAACTAACGCTCGTGTAATAACTTACCGTTACAAACAGCATCAAACCAAAGCCAATCAGAGCCGAGTCGGCGCCACAAGTTGGTTCCGAAGCTGCTCCGGTTTAATAAAGAAGCTGCAGCCAGTCGTTAAAAATCAGGCGGCAAACCAACGATCATAAATGTGTTGGAAAGATGGAAGCCTGGGAAGCGCTGCAGGCGAGGACGTCAGAGGTCAAAGGTCAAAGGCTGAACTCAAATCAAATAGAGGAAGACAGCTGAAATACAAGACACACACACACACACACACACACACACTCACACATATACACATCAATAATTCAGCTGCAGATGCTGCTCGGAGCCAGGCAGGAGTGCGTGTGTGTGTGTGTGTGTGTGTGTGTGTGTGTGTGTGTGTGTGTGCGTGCTGCAGATTCAATCAAACACCTGCTGTTCCTGCAGACACCGATCACACTGTGGTGTTTACAGGCTGTCCTGATTCAAAAGGCTCCACGTTGTCACGGTGACGCTGTGTGCAGAGCTTTCACACACACACACACACACACACACACACACACACTGGCGCCGGCTGGCGGGCAGACATGCCCGTGCGGCCTCAGACGCAGGCTCCCCAGGCCACGCCGGAGCTCTGCTGGCTTTCGTGTTCTTGTCCTGCTAACTCATCCCTTCGGAGCGGCGGAGGTAGAACTCTGCCGGAGCACAGCCTGGAAACTAGTCCCTCGCAGGGCAGCCATCAGAGCTCCAGGCTGAATATTTCATCCTTCCGGACGTGGAGTCGTCCTCGTCTCCTGATCCCGAATCCGCTAATGAGAATGATTTATTGATGCTAACGTGCTGGACGTGGCGCCCGCAGGTTGAAGCAGACCACAGGAAGTGTCGCTGAGGAATGTCAGCTGATTAAAGGGTTCCGGCGGCTCCTCCGGGGTCAAAGGTCAGGAATAAGACAAGAACGAGGCACGAGGGAGTGAAGGATGAACCTTCTCTCCTCCTCCACGTCAGGAAGAGGGACAAGTTTTGCATTTTAACAGGAGGAGCGTGGATCTGGCGCCGCTCTCCACGGCGGCGGGATTAGGGAGCGTTCTGTCGACGTCACCTGCGTGTTGGTGGAATTTCACCAGAATAAACAGGAGGCCTGAAAACTAACTAGGGCAAACGCTATCAGATCAAATCCCAAAAATCCCCCAAGCAATAAAGGAAGAGGGAGCGGAGGGAAAAGGCCTCGCCGCCTCCTGGGAAATCAGCGCTTTAATTAAGCGGGCCTGCTTTCTGTCACCAGCAGGAGTTATGAGGCTCGCTCGTTACCGTCCTGATTACTGCCTTTTCCACGGCAACCACAGGAAAAACCGCCATCAACCAAAGGTCGTCAGGCCTCAGATTCTGGCTCTTAAAACGCAACCAAAGCTGGAGGAGCCAGAGTCGCGCCGAGCAGCCAGCCTCCACACGTGCCCGCCCCGGTTCCCGACGTGTGAGGCGAGGCTGATCGGTGGCGGCGCTCACGCCTCTTGATCGCCGTCCCATCAGATCGGCTACAGACGGCAGAAGGTTGGCTGGCGGCGGCGATTCAACCCAGTCACAATTCTGGCTACAGTGACGTAACCCTGAGCGTCAGAGCGGCGCTGACAGTAAAAACAACCCCACTTCCCACCAGGGTGCCACGCTGGCTGTTGCCGCGGTCTCACCCTCCGCTGATCAGGACGGATCCGTGAACCTGGTCTGGCCAAGCAGCCGTCCTCCACAGCAACAACAACCCTGCCGGACGCAGCCGCGGGAAGCGGGGCGATCTTCCGAGACACGCGGCTCCACCCGGGCGGACCAACACTGTTGCTAAGGGGCGTGGCGGTTGCCGGGGCGCTGTCGTCTTACCTGACCTGCGTCAGGAGGCCTGGCCCGCTGCTTCCCTGAGACTCTGCCGGCCTGCTGCAATTTGCGCTCCTCTCGCTTGTTGTCATGGATACAAACCCCCTCTGTGAGCGGCGCTCGTGACGCCGCCACTTTAAATAAAACTTCAACCTTTTTCTTCTCATTTCTTTTCATTCAGCTGCATCAAACTAAGCAGCGCGGTGAAGGCGTCCCCGGAGGGAACAACGTGTCCTAGCTACGCTTCTGCCTGCTGACACACAGTCTATTAGCTATCCGCCGCCGCCGCCGCCGCCGCTCCCACGTGCACGCAGACCTCTGCTACAGTAGGTTTGCAGCTGGGGGGGCAAAGTGAGCTGGTTCTGGAGCTGGAGAGAACCCAAGGGCAGGAAGACAGTCAGAGCTGGCGTGTCTGGCGGGGGAGGGGGGGAAGGGAGGAAGAGGCGGAGCCAGAGCCAGAGGCCTGGGCTGAGGGCGGCTATGTCGGGTGTCGGGCCTGGGTGTGTGACAGCTTAGAGAGCCGGAGCTGGGCCAGTCAAAGCGCCTGCAGCCCGGTGACAAACAGCATCACATCTCAGGGTTTGAGGACACGTTCCCTTTTGTGTCAGGGGACAGAAAATCTACGGAACGTAACGGAAGGCAGCCCCGCAGAGCGGACCGCAGGGTTGGGTTAGCGGACGTCAGGCTCCTCGCTGCAGACGCAGCGTGAAAGGACGGCTAATTCCTGAGGCTAGGCTACCACAGCTCAAGTTCTCAAACGAGCGCCTGACTCGTCCGTATCGCGCAGAAGCGTTCCTGAGAGGCACCGCCGCCACTTTGGCGACCCCAAAGCTCCGTCTCTGAAGTCCACAACTCTCTGTTTGACGTCCCAAGAAGTCCTCACGAGCCGCAGACGAAGGCGCCGCTTTGTCCCGTTTGTCAGCCCCGAAGGCCCGTCGGCTAATTTCAGGCCTTTAACAGAGACGGAGGGATCCTGGACGCGGCTGGAACGGCGCTTAGCCCGTTCCAGTAAGGAATGAGCTTTTCTGGCTGATGTGGCGGTGATCAGTTAAACGAGCTGCTGTTGTCACAGCTGTCAGAGCAGATAAATGACAGCGCGTCTCGCTCGTCCCCTGCCTCAGGTTTGGAACGACGTCCACCAGAGACGTCTTCAAAAGCTTCATTTCACGGACAAATCTGGAATAGGAACACCGAAACCCACGTTAGATCCACCAGTGAAGAGCGTTTGTACGGGAGAGTCCCCGCGTGCACTTTAGCCCCGCCCCCTGCTGCGGGAGGCCGGTTTGATGACACGGACGCAGGAGGAGGCGCTGAGAACGGCGAGGAGGCCTCGGGGAGGTTAAAGGAACTTCCTGACCTGAACACGCGGCTTCCTGCCCAACACACCACGCCGGAGTCCTACTTTAGCGTAATACTCGCCCTCGCCGTCGTCCTGTGTTTAGCATCGTCTGCGGACAAATCCCAGTTTCTTAATCTCCACCCACCAGCGGTGACGTTTACACACACACACACACACGCGCGCACACACACGCTGCGGTCACGTGCAGCCCCACGAACTGCTCTGTTAGCTGCGGCCTGAACCGCATCACAGCGGCGTTCCCAGCAGGCCTTCGCTCGCCCAGCGAGAGGGAGCGAGGGGGAGATGTGAGGGCGGAGCTCTCCGCCATCACTGCCCGTGTCCTCTGGACTCTGACGGGATTATTGGACGGCTCCGCCCTCCATCCCCCGGCAGGCCGCCGTGTTGCCTTAAAAAGATTACCCACACCATTGTCTGCGGTAATGACGGGATAAAAGGAGCGCTGTCTCACAGGGAAATAAAACGCTCCCGGCTAATTCCATCCCACGGAGCGTGTTGCCATCATCCACGCTACCCTGAGTCCTCATTACCATCCGCTAACAGCACAGGAGATCCGATTGGACAGCAGAGTGGCGCGACCTGTCCGCTCAGCACCGACCCGGAGGGGCGATTTTTGCGGAATCTGTGTTAGCAGCAGGTGACGGCGGCTAACAGGGAGCAGCGATGCTGGAAACAGCCCTCCATCGCTCTTTATGCTAACGCCGCGTCAGCCCGCCGACATCCGAGACGACACTGCGCACGTGGCGCCTCCTCGGCCCCGGCCCCCCTGATCCTGGTGACCAGCAGGGTGGAAAACAGTCAGACGCGGAGGAGAGACATGCAAAGGGTGGAGAGTCACAGGAGGTCTGGGGGGGTGATGAAGAGAGGCGGGAGGAGAAGGTCGGACCAGGAACAGGCAGGAAGAGGACTGACGTGAAGAACCCGGAGAAAATGGCAGCTGTTATTACTCCTCCCCCCAGCCAGGTCACCTTATCCATGTGTGTGTGTGTGTGTGTGTGTGTGTGTGTGAGGGGTGATGTGGATGATGTGATCCAGCTGCAGGTTCTGTTTGTGTGCTCGGGATCTGCGATGTTGACCTGATTTCTCGCTCCATCGCTTCATTCCCGCCATCTCCTTGAAAGCGCAGCCCCGCCCCCCCCCGAGAGGGAGGCGACACCTGTCCGCAACCCCCTCAGGGGCAGCGGCTGGTGGAGGCCGGAGGTGGTTTGGAGGGGAAACCTCCAGCTGCTCTATCCCACTCGGCGCTCGCCCCACTGTGGGGGGGTGGGGGGGGGAACCAGACAGAAACCCTCATTTATCCGAGCTGAGCCCGGTTAGCAAAGCGTATCCGTTAGCCTCCTGAGAGAAGAGCCGGCAGACACAGACATGATGTAAATCGATGCAAGCAGGACGACACAGAGAGGGAAACACATGACAGGAGCGCAGCGGCGGCGGCGGCGGGGGAGGAGCCTCCTGACATGATGTAAATGCATGTGGTCTGACCAGACCTGCGTTTGTCCTTCAGCGCCGTTCAGCTGCGGAAAGCGTAGAGACGGAGCGCGGACGGCGGCGCCGCGAGGTGAAAACGCGGTCGGGACAAAAGCAGCGCCCCCCGGCCAGTAGGGGGCAGCGGCAGCCTCGACAGGTCAGGTGACGAACCAGGAAGCCGCTCAACTGACAGACATCTGGCCCAGGACCGCACACGCTGACTCAGAGGCTGACACGGCGTCACGTGACCGGGGCGCGG